>JAULCC010100177.1:0-14183 GCA_032358795.1 Nuttallia obscurata
TCTGGATCCAAGCTGTTTGCAAATTCTATCACAGTCGCGCTTAGCAGGCTAAAGGTTATGCATTGTGCCTCGTTGCATACTAATATAACGCATAAATACAGTAAATCAAATGTTTTTTTTACTTTATAATAATTATTCAAACACTTTTGAACAAAAATAGAAATAAAAACAACAATAAAGCGAACACATTGTAAGCCACAGTAGGCAGTTTGTTTCGAAAAGAGGAACTTTTTAATTATGAATTTAAGATTTTTTATTGATTATTTTTTTATTAAATTAAATTTTAGTCAACTTAGACAAACATGGACACAGTTTTGTTCTAGAAAAACTGTTATTTAAAATATCCCAGCGGGTAATCAAACGAAACTGACATGTAAATGTTTATTTTTTTTTTAGATTAACATCGATGGCCTAACATAGTTCAAACGAGTTAAAGCAAACTCATCCTGGTTGATTAAACAGAAAGAGATTTGTGTATGTAGTAAAGCATGTTTCAGGTACACGTAATTCATTTCAAGTTAAAATGCACTTATTTGTCGATATGTATTTTCACCCACCTATTTAACTTATTCCTATCCGAACTGGATAGTGCTGATGGCACAGGAACCAGTTCCCGTTTCATGGTTTCAAACTGTCCCGCTAAACATCTGTTTTACGCGAATGTTTGAATCCCAACAACACGCGAAGAATAATAAGCTTCCAAGCTTACCGTTTGCCATAAAGTCCAATAAAGCTGAATGTCGTGTCGTAAAAACCTAGAAATTGCTATTTTGGCATTCGAGATCAAAACTGAAATATCCCATGTAACTTTAATTTGGTTGAAATGTATACTACAGCTCAAAATCGCAATTGTTTGCATATTATTTTGCAATTCAAACGAAGTGTATATCGCAATAATGGATCTCTTAAATGTTACCAACACTAATATAAATACAAACAACAAAATTACATATAAAAAATCGAGTATTTATCATCGCATCATTTTTTACATTCTGAACGCTCTCGAAGTAAACCTGACCCGTTCATAAATAATCAGAAGTTGCTCACTTAACTATTACATGCATACACGCGGATGACATCACACGCTTTGTAGTGCATATTTATTACTACAAATCGATTGAGACTGAATTACTTCACGAGACGCATTCGTTATATTTAGCCGCGAATGGAGGGCGTCCGGAAGATATACCGAGCTGCAGAACATGAATAATACATCAGACTACTATATATTACATATACTACATATTAAAATCCGAAAATAAACGCATCGATGTTTTGATTCCAAATAGTAGATGAAATGTCACATAGTAAACTACGCGTGTCCAGTAGTAGCTTTTATTCATTATTATGCACACATGCACAAAATAATGCGGCTTAAACCGTTTATTAGTATGGCTTTGAATCACTCTGTTCTTGTAAACAGAATGGTTCGGGATAACATCTAAACCAAATACCGTATATAAGAAAATTACAGTAATTAAAATGTTCTTTCATTCATTTAATCAACCTCTAAGCAGTGGACGATGCGTCGTTCAATGCTACAATTTCGCTGCTTATCACTGTAATCCGTAAATGATTCATTCAATCTTATTAATTTGATAGATCAAGTATTTTCGTGTCGCCCTTTCGGAAAAAGTGCGATACACAGGGATCGCTTTGTCCGTCTGCCGATCCGTAAGTCTGTCACAGAAATTCAACGTTGGCTATAACTTTGACATTTAGTAACATTTCTTCTTCAAACTTTCATATTACGTTGCTTATGACAACAGGGTTATGGTGCCGCCACATGGTGTAGGTCAAAATCATACTTGACAAAGTTTTGCCCCTTTTTGTAATTATTTTTGTCACGAAAACTTAAAGTTGTTTATAACTTTGCCATTTATATACAATTCCTCTTTAAAATTTAAAATTATATTGCTTATGACAACAGGGTTATGGTGTCGCCAAACTATATAGGTCAATGTCATATCTGGCAGAGTTATGCCCTTTTTGTCATTATTTTTGTCATGAAAACTTAACGTTGTTTATAGTTTTGCTATTTAAATACATTTCTTAAAACTTTCAAATTATATTGTTTATGACAACAGAACCGTTATGCCAGCAAATTCCGCAGATCAATTGATATTTGATGAAGTTATTACCCCTGGTTACTCCTTTTTTTTACTGAGAGCAAGAGAGTGACACACGTGTTGTACTGAACACCCATCTAGTTAAGTTTAAGGAAGGCATGACGTCTGCAACTTAAAACAAATTGTTCAAACTATTAAAGTTTTTGCATTAAAGTTTAAGTTTAGTTCGCTTCGACTTAGTACAAATGGAAATGCATAAACTAATATTTTTCAATGTTTAATGTTTATTTATCTACCTTCTCTCCCAATCTGAACTAAATTACGAATTGATAGATGTGACTACCGTGTGGAAACTACGAAATGACAGACATCACTAAAATCATTTGAAGCTCCATTTTGTAAATGTCTCACCTGTTTATGAAACTTAAACCTGTGAAACGTACAAAATGGCTGCACGGTAACTACTATAATGTCACGACTTACTTCTCACAAAGTTTGGGAAACCTAATCCAACGCATCTTCTAGTTATAAACCAGGCACTAGTTTATTGTTTAAAATCATTGTGTCCTTGACCTTTGACCTTAAAATCAATATGAACCATCAACTGGTGAAGCAAATCTGCATAGTTTAAAGACAAAAGATACAGATGTACTCTACTTAGTAATCGGACAAGCTTTTTGTGTTCACTGTCACGGTGAACTTTGACCTCCCTGTCAAGTTTGATGACCGTAGGTTTAGGGTTTCTTATAAATCAGACACATTTTGTGTGTTCAGGGTCACTTTGACACTGACCTTAATATAATGACCCTAAAATCAATTGAGTTATTTTACTGATTATGCCCAACATCCCTGCCGTGTTTTAGAGTTCTTAAGTTATCAATTTAATAAGTTTTGTGTTCGATGCCATCGTGACTTTTGACCTGAATATCTAAACCTCAAAAGTGGTCATTTAATAGTCATGCCCCACCATCCTGCCAAGTGTGATGACCGTACGTTCAGATTTCTCTAGTAACCAATAAGACAATATTTTTATGTTCAAGATCACAGTGACCTTGACCTTTTATCTGTCTGATGACCTCAATATCAAGACATTCAAATACTGGTAATACTTATTAAGCCCAATCTCCTTGCCTAGTTTGACGACCATTATGTCCAGGCGTTTTCTAGTTATCAATCGGACAAGCATTTTGTGATCTAGATCGCATTGAACTTGACCAGATGACCTCAAAGAATTTATTAACTGGTCATGCCAAAACCCATAACTGAGTCTGTAGACCTGAGGGCCGTGGCGTGTTCTTGTTATCAGTCGGACGATCTTTTAGCTTGACCTTTGACCTAATAAGTTAAAATCAATAGGGATTCTTAAATTGTCATGCTTAATCTGCCTGCCAAGTTTGTAGACCGTAAATCTAGGCGTTCGCAAGTTATCAATCGGACAAGTTATGTTATTCTAATTAACCTTTTAACTTAACAATCAAAGGAAATGTAATAAACATGTAAGACAAAAGGTATGTATAACTGTTTATTGGTTTCAAACAAAACGTAGTATCATAGTTTCTGAAGACCTTTTCTCAATCATCTACTTAGTAATTGTGAAATTTATGTTTTTAGAAAAGTTTACATAAAAAGCTACATGTACATGTATTTCATAAACATTTTGCTTTGGTTGAATATAGTATTTTCACCAACAACTCTTAATCTAAAGAAAACATAAACCCAAACATTTAATAGAATCAAAATGAAGTTTGTACTAAAAGGGCTGATATTTGTTGGGTTTTCTTTTTTTTTTGTATATTAAAGTATTTATAACATTTCCTGTCAGTTAACTCATTAACCATCAGTATCTAAACATAAAAGCATGCAAACATCTTTAGCAACTGTGTAACTTTTAATACTGAAATTATATACGAGCGTTGAGATGGTGCCATAAACTTAAAAATGGTCACCTCCACGATCAGCCATTTTATCAAACTTTAAATAGTAAAAAACTACACAATGGTCTACATACTACTATAAGGTAATTTAAGAAAACGTTTATTTACACACATTTATCAGTCATCCGTTGAACTAACAATCTACATACTACTATAAGACATGTAAAGAAAACGTTTATAATTAAACACACATTGAACAGTCATGCGTTGAACTAATAATCTACATACTACTATAAGACATGTAAAGAAAACGTTTATAATTAAACACACATTGAACAGTCATGCGTTGAACTTATCGTCTACATACTACTATAAGGTATTTTAAGTAAAAGTTTATGTACACACATTTTCCAGTCACTGTTGATCAAACCGTCTACATACTTCAATAAGGTATTTTAAGAAAACGTTCATGTACACACATTTATCAGTCATCAGTTTAACCTATCGTCTACATACTACTATAAGGTATTTTAAGAAAAAATTTATGTACACACATTTTTCAGCCACTGTTGATCAAACCGTCTACATACTTCAATAAGGTATTTTAAGAAAACGTTCATTACACACATTTATCAGTTTTCTGTTGACCTTATCGTCTACATACTTCTATAAGGTGTTTTAAGAAAACGTTTATATACACACATTTATCAGTCATCTATTGAACTTATCGTATACATACTTTTATAAGACAGTTGTGGGACATGTATCACATATTTATTTTCATTTGGCATTGATAGTAAACATTTACCATGTAGCGTCAGTTGTCACCGGACGAGAAAAATGTGTAGCCTGACCGTGACTTGAACCCGGAACCCTTCGCTGACAGGGCCTATGCTCTACCGAATGAGCTACCCGGCCACTGGCTCACTTTCTATCTCTCTCATAGTAGGTTTTATACCGTGACTTACATGTAACATGAAAAGGCATTCAAAGAAAACTCTGTTAACACATTTGCACTATTTACAATTTACACATATCAATATTTAGGCATCCGTAGAAAAACATCGCCTACATATTACCAAAAATCAATTGTTGATTGTGTTTCACATATGTTTTTCCACTGGTCATTTATAGGTAATTTTTGTCTACATACTTAACGATAATTAAGGATATCAAAGAAAACTCTCAATATACAGAAATCCAGAATATCAGACATCTATATGAAAACATGCTACCATAAATCATGGGTTGGTTATTTATAAACTGTTGCCTACCAATAGGCGTTTATAAGAAGCTATTTTCTACATACACCACAGATGGTCTTTGTAGGACAATATCATCTATAAACTTCCGTAAGCATTTCAAGGAAAATATTAACCCTTAGCTTGCTAAGCGCGACCGTGATAGAATTTGCAAACATCTTGGATCCAGAGCAGACGCCGAGTAATCCAAGCTGTTTGACACTCTGCCAATTGTTTTTGCAAATCCAATGAATTTAATATTCCAGGCAGACGACAGTTTCAGCAGACGACAATCTTCAGCAGGCTAAGGTTTAACTATAACATACAGCCATATAGCACTTGTATGACAATATTTATTATCTATATAATTCCATAAGCCTTGTGTAGGGTATCTTTAACATTCAACCATAAACTATTTATAAAACAATGTCATCTAAGGCATTTAAAGAATACTACTACCTTCATATTTCCATAAATCGTTTGTAAGAAAATTTGTCTAAATATTTTCTACAAAACATTTGAAAGACATTGTCATTTGTACACTTCTATAGGGCATGTGTAAGAAACTGTTATTCACATACTACCGAAAAGAATCATGGTACAATTTCATTTACAAGCTTTATTTGAATTATTCAAATTATACCAGAATAATTATTATTTCATGAGATACTTGCAAGAAACTAATGTCTTCTAACTATCATAATGGTTTTTATAAGAGTATATAACCTACAAATTCAAAATAAACTTTGTTAAAAAAACAATTACTCCATAAGGCTTCTGTAGAAAACTGTTGTCTTTAAGTTATCAATTAGACAATGTCATCTACCATTTCAACAAATATTTGTGGAAAATATTTTAAACCTGCTCATTAGGCATTTGTAGGTAACTATTGTCTTCATGCTATTATAAATAATTTGTAAGACAATGTCATCTGCATATTCAAAATAAACTTCGCAGAATGTTTTTTTTTAAATTCCATAAGGCATTTGTAGGAGCCTATTGTCTTCATACAACCATATATCAATTACATGTATTAAAAATGCCATCTACAAATTCAATAAAAGTTAGTACAAAATATTTTGCAACATTGTCATAAGGCATTTGCATAAAACCATTGTCTCCATGCCATTATAAATCATTTATAAGACAATGTCATCTACAAATTATTGTTTTTTGTTGCAAACTATTTCATAAATTATTTAATAGGGTTTTTGTAGGAAATTATTGTGTATATATCACCATTAGTTATTCACATGACATAATCATCTACAAATTCCATACAAATTTGTTGGAAACTATTTTCCTCATAATTCCATAAGGCATTAGTAGGAAACTATTGTCTACATACGACCATAAGGTAGTTATTAGACAATGTCATCTACAGATTTCTATAAAAAAAATTGTGGAAATATCTTCAACTTTATTCAATTAGGTATTTGTAGGAAACTACTGTCTACATACGACCATAAGGTATTTATGAGACAATGTCATCTACAGATTTCTATAAAAAAATTGTGGAAAATATTTTCAACTTTATTCAATTAGGTATTTGTAGGAAACTACTGTCTACATACGACCTTAAGGTAGTTATTAGACAATGTCATCTACAGATATCTATAAAAAAAATTGTGGATAATATTTTCAACTTTATTCAATAAGGTATTTGTAGGAAACTATTGTCTACATACGACCATAAGGTATTTATGAGACAATGTCATCTACATTTTTTATATTAGATTTGTAAAAAACGATTGATTCATTCAATAATAATAGACAATACTAGTATATTGGTAAACAAATCAATGTGTGTCTATGCATTCTCTATCAAGTATGATAGTGTATAACATTGTGTACATTTTATTAAGAAAGGATAAACTCCATTATAAACAACGGTTCTGACTTGAATTAGTTACATCATGGTATATTGGATGACATATGAGGGGTGTTCAGAATACATCCGTAAAAGTGCTGTTAAAAATTGAACAAAACACGTATTTCAATGAAACTTTGTGATTTTTGTAGGAACAAGAAATCCAATTACTTTCCGGTGAGTGGTCATATAAACTTAAATTATTTTGTGGAATGTTTATAATATTATAATTTATTTATATATAATATTATATAATATTACATATATAATATAATATAATAATATAAAAATATTATATATAATATTATAATTTATAATTATACATGTTTATAATAACCCTGAACAAAAAAGTTCATGTCAATATATCGTAAAGAAACGGTAACACTTTTCCTAAAACTTCTGAATATCCCTGGTACTCGTATATAAATCCTTGAAGCTTTTGCATAAACTATAATCTTCCAAATAAGCTACTTTTAGAAATGTTTGTATTATATGTATTTCATTCATTTATACTCAGGACGATTTATTGCTTACACGAGTGGTTCCATGATTTAAAACAGACATATAACTATATCATAACAATGAAACAGCACTTATATCTCATTTGAAAAATACTTTTGGCAAAAGTAATTTTTCTATCAAAAATAGTAGAAAATATGAATGTAAAACAAAACAAAGTTTATACATGTATATACATATTGACATCCTCAGTCAAATATGACCAAATTACTGCTTGAATTTAAGTCTATGTTACAACTCTGGCATATACTTTCATCATATGCATTTGATAACTCGTATGACGTCTAAATGTGAATTTTACAAGCAGCAGGTGTCTTTCATGAGTTGCAAATTACAATGTCTACTCAAAGCATTTTGAAGCTTTTTCTTCGGCAATTTTGTAATTTTCAAATAAACTTGAGGGATGTAAATTCTAACGTCTGCTCAAAGCGTATTAAACTCTTATCTGTCATAAGATTTGTTAAACCATCGAGTTTCCCATAGGTTTGTTCACTTCTTGAGTCTATTCCGGTGAATTTATAACGATCTGGCTTCCTTCTGGAATGTTATTTTGTCTGCCCCTCGAATTTTACAACCATCACGTTCTCATAAAGAAAGTACAATTATAATGTCTGTTCCATTAGTTTTACTATTATCATGTTTTCTTGAGGCATGTGCAAATTCCACGTTTGCATTTAGGTATTGTAGAATACCTACGTTTGCTTAATCCATAAACGTATCCATGTAGATGTAGATAAAGATATACGATTTCTACGTCTGCTCCTTGAGTATTACTTCTATCACGTTTTATTAAGGCACGTACAATTCTTACGATCACTTCAAAGTTTTTTCTACATGTACAATCGTTTCCAGAAATTCACAGTTATCGCGATTCCTTTTGGAATAAACAAGTGTTACGTCTTCTCTGAAAAATTCACTATCACGTTTTTTTACCGTCAATTATATTTAAAGAATGTACACTTTTCACGTTCGAAGTTTATTCCTGTCACGTTTTCTTAAGAAATTTATCGTTGTTATGTCTACACAAAGAAACTGACAACTCCTGAAAGGAATTTTCTTACGTCTGCTTGAAGAATTTTACATTCGACACGTTCCATTAATAAATGAACAACTCTCACGTTTGCTACAACAAATTTATAACTTTGAAGTATCCTTACATAATGTACCATCACGTTCCCTTATGGAATGTACAGTTCTTACAATGTTCCAGTAATTTAACAACTGATAGTTTTCCTTAATAAATATTCTATTTTTACGTATGCTCTAAGAATTATATAACTATCACGTAAAAATGTACACAACACAGCTGCGTTGAGAAATGAACAACTCTCACGTTTTCTCACACTATTTAACAACTTTAAAGTTTTCTTACGGAATGTACCATTCGTACGTCTGATCGAAAATATTTACATCCATCACATTCCCTTATGGAATGTACAGTTATTACGTATGTTTCAAGAATTTAACACCTAATAGGTTTCCTTAATAAATAATCAATTTTTAAGTCTGATCCAAGAATTATATAACCATCACGCAAAAAAATGTACAAAACACAGCTGCGTACAGAATTGATTCAAGTGTGATCGACATATTTTATAAGTTTATTATCTGCTTTTGAATTTTACAATTTCTATCTCTGCTTCAGCAAATAAACCTTTCTTTTGTCTCTTTTGAGAAAGTTTTGATTTCCACGTCTGCTTCAGAAAAATACAGATCTCTGATCTGGTACTATGTTTGCTTCTGACACCATTTGAAACAATCTCCGCATATGGAACTTGGCAGCATTATGGAAGGGTCGTATCCTCCATGATTCCACGAAACACCTAACAGCATCAGAATGGCGGTGTTCCTGTATGAAAATCCAGCCGAGAAGGTTGTATGCCGTGTCTTTGTGACCTAAAGCACGATCAGTATCTATAACCCAGCACAGGTTGTCTATGGCAACGCGTTTGTGGGCTTCCATGCTTAGCTTAGAACTGGCCAAATACTGCAAAAAGTACAGGTACACCTTAGCGTCAACCACTGCCCAGTCGTACCAGAAATCCACATTTTCATGTCTAGATCCAGGCACTGTACCCTGTGACCTCTGCATCTCGTACTGAAGAGGTTGAGGAACGATTTCTTTCTGATCTGGTAGAAACGTTACACACATAGCTACTGCTGTACATAATATTTTCTTAATATTTATACCACTGTGTTTTAAAAAGCTTTCTACATTATTGCGGTTTCTGTCTTCAGAACATGTACATACACAAAACGTGACTATATCCGGCCTGAGTTTACTATCTATACATTGAAGAAGTGTCATACATGCATCATATTTTTCAGACCTCAAAAGGAAAGATGCTTTTACAAGGGCATTTGACGTCAGGTCTGTACACTTTGCCTGGTGAAAGTGATGATCGGCAGTCTTCAGATATCTTTGGCATTCTAACTGGTCTGGGCTTCTAATTGCACGACAGAGGTAGTCAATTGATATCTGCTGGTGAAGCCAATGTAACACATACGAAACAGCTGACTTTGTTTCTTTGACTGAGTGTCCATTTATTCGTTTAGTTTGTTGTAAGGATTTAGCCAGTTTGCTCCGATATCCGAAAGTCCGATATTGGTTAATAACGCCAGATAAAAATGAAATGAACCTCAACTTTATAAAACATTCAAGAGCCCGTTCCCTTTCTTCCATGATTCTACCATATTCTAAAATTCCTGCAGGTGTCAACATCTTTCCAATATTATCACTCTTTATTAGATTGATGATTTGGGGTCCAATCCGAAGACAAAGAGTTAATGTTCCAAGTAAAGAACATCGCAAGCGTCGGAATTCAGGTTTTGCAAACAAGTTCTGATCTTTAATGAAATAGTTCGGGCAATATCCATTTCTAAGCCAGCCAACCATTACGTTTAAGCACAAGAACATACAGCTTATCAGATTATCTCGGCTCCATATGTAGCTCGGGGTGTTCTCTATAACGTAGAAGAGACATGTTTTGCAGTGATATGATGTTAACGGGTTTTTATTTAAAACTTTTTCTACAATGCATTTCTTGATCAGTTTTAGTAGTATATATACCTTATGTTGTACAGCACTTAGACTTGTCATGAGTTTTTTTTCTTGCAGGGAAAACGATGTTCTCCATTCAATGTCTTTCTCCACGCTATCAACATGTCCAGCACCAACAAACATACAACCCAGTGTACTCATTTCTTGGATCTGTTGTTGAGAGGGCCAGCCGAACTTTCTTTCACGCACGATCCATTCACGTGCAAATGCAGGGATCGTGTTACACGTATAAGCCAAAACATGATCTAACATATGTACCCCATTTTTGCTGATCATTGCTTGTGCAGGACCATTGTCCGTACAGGTCTTTATTCCTGAAATGTGTTTAATGCAAAAGTTTCCCACTGCATCATTCAAAAAACCTTCAAGTTTTTCCAGATGGTAAATTGTTATTGGTTGTCCATTAAACACCCGCTGCAGTTTGACATACCCTGGATACGTACCCTCATCCGTTCTTATAAGTAATGCACTGCCCTCTGTCTTGTCATGATGGTCTAACACAACAGGTGGTTCCAGTTTGCAATGTATTATATCTATATCTGACACGAGGTTCCGCGTAACGGAGCCTTCGTAAGAACTTCCACAGAAATAATAAGTAGTATGTGTATCAAACACATAATCAGATGTAGATTGAAGTATTTCATTGGTAGTTGCCATGCGTTGATGAAGACGCCTCATCTTCTCAGACCCACCAGCTCTCTCAAGTACATCATATAGTCGAACTGATAAGTCTTTTATGTCCATAGTCTGTAATGTAATATTGATATGAACACAATGGCACTAACAATGCACATATACCGAGGATGAGATCGTGTCACAAATAAAATCATCAAATTTCATGACATAAACTGTTTTTTCTGTAAACAATATATATTCGGTTGTAATTACATTTATGTTAACCTTTTAAATCACGTTAAATTGTTAAAATTACAATGAACCTATTATGGGGAGCATACTTATCTATTGGTTACATGATTGAATTGACTTCTCTGTCTCTTATAGCATATTGACTGAACATGCTTATGATATAAAAATCCTACCCCACACTCATTTCGGATCAAACAAATCTTTATCTTTAAACCAGAATGATGCACAGGGGAGGCAAGCTCAACTTTGTGGTGAACAGATAACCTCCGACTGAAAATGTTAACAGATCGATTTAACTTGAGTTCTGTATAAAGTATAGTAAATATAATTACGGGATTGAAGTCAGACTTAGGTGAATATAACTACTTTAATGTAACGATAGTACTTCATTCCCCTCTAGAATGTTGACAATTGTTTGTAATAGATTTGACATAGAGACCAAGATTTTTACCCCACATTGATCTCTTTGATTTTTCACCAAGATGTTGTGAACAGGAACATTCTTACAAAACTTCATGAAGAGAGATTCAAAATATAATCTCTAGAATGTTAACAATGTTTAGTTCAAATATTTGACCTAGTTACCTTGTTGTTGACCTCACACCAGCATTTTCAAAAATGTCTGTACTATCAACAAGGCAAACATACAGATACAGTTTCATTAATACTAACGCAAATACATAGCCTCTAGTGTATTCACAAGTTTTTATTTTAAGTTTGACCTGCTGAACTAATTTTTAAACCTGTATAACCTTCGTTTTAAACTCCTCCGATATTTCATCAACAGAAACATTTTGACCAACTTTTATAAAGATAAGCCAAAATATAGCCTCTGGAATGTTCATAAGGGTTTTGAAAGACCTTGCCACCTATTTTTTACCAAACAAGACCCTTTCAAGATTTTACCGAAGGAAACATTCAGACCAAGCATCAATAAGATTGGGCCTGAATGCAAAGTCATGGCCGCGACCTACATATTACTTATGTTCAAAGTGATATTTGTTTATATAAATATCAAAGTAAGTAATACCAGTGATAAGATATTTGCTATCAATTTATAGCAACAGATTACAAACAGTTCTAGCACTATATTACAGAAAGTTATAGCAACACATTACAGAATTTTATAGCAACACATCACAGAAAGTTATAGCAACAGATAACTGAAAATTATAGATACGTATTACAGAAAGTTATAGCAACATACTACAGAATGGAATAGCAACGTTTTACAGAAAGATATAGCAACATATTAAAGACTGGTATAGCAACATATTACAGAGTGTTATATCAACGTATTACAGAAAGTAATAGCAACAAATTACAGAAAGTTTTACAACAAATTACAGACAGTTGTAGCAACAAACTACAGAAAAATTTACAACAAATTACAGACAGTTATAGCAACAAACTACAGAAAGATATAGCAACAGATTATATAAATGTATAGCAATAGGTTACAGAAAATTATAGGAACGGTTACAGAAAGAATCAGGTGAAGTTATATAAAAAATCAGTAAATTATATAGTAAATATATAGTTGTACAGTTTTGAAATCTTATGTTCGGGACAACGTCTGCATATATACATACTTCTTATGAAAGACAATGCTTTTTGTATATTCTGGTATACGTCACACTTTCTTGAACAAAAGGAATGCAAGTGCTACTCGGCGTATACGTCCCAAAACAGTGGATCCTGAAAAGCGGTATAAAAATAAAATCTTTATACAATTTGTAATTATTATTTACAACTTTCTCAATCATTACAAACGTAAAATTCCAATGTCCAACATAGAAAAATCTGGTCAAAGCTAGGTGATTAGAAACAGGTAAGTGTGTCCATAAAAGGCGCCCTCTTTTCGGGGAGCAAGAGGGAGCACTATTTGATAACTGTATTATTTTCTGTTTCCTCGTGCTACTATTTATGTCGACGGGGTACGCACAAAATCTATAATTCCAGCGTCCCTTAAAAACGTTTCGCTTGTAAAACTTTATTTAGAAAACTCTACAATGTTCTGTTCACCGCAGTTCATATATTGTTAAATAAATAAGAGCACGACAAGGAAACAAAGAGTGTATTTTTTATACAAAAAGAACATACCCGAGTACAAGTTCGGTTACTGTTGGCCACAGTGTTCTACAGTTATTGTTAGAAAATCAAGTCAATTAAGGTCATTGTGACATTGACCTTTGACCTTTTGACCCAAAAATCAATAGAGGTCGTTAAATGACCATATCCAATTTATTTACGTAATTTAATAACTTTAGGTCACATCATTCTTTTGTTATTGTACGGAAACCAATTTTTGAATAAGAGGTCACTGACCCATTTACTTCAAATTGAATAGGAACCATCTATTGACAATAAAAAAAAATAATCGCTCAACCCCTCACCGCGGTGGGTTCGAAGCCCGGTATGGGCAGTTCGGATTTTTCAAGTGAGGAAGCCTTCCAGCTGGCTTGTGGTAGGTCGGTGGTTCTACCCGAATGCACTCTTTGCCTGAAATATTGTACAGAGGTCCCCCGGATTTTCTCTCTGCCTGTAATGAGCTGAATGTCGTTATATGACCAAAAAAAATGTTATTTAAAGATATACCTGGCCTATTTTCGACCATCACAAACCATGAAAAAAACAAAATAGAATAAATATAAACGAAAAAATATGAATATTTTGTTACTA
>JAULCC010100288.1:0-10099 GCA_032358795.1 Nuttallia obscurata
AGTTTTTTGCCAAATAGCCTGCTGACGTTTCAGATCTCTGATTGACAGGGAACATGATGAAGATATCTATCTCAGGTAATGTGCAAACCAATTGTAAAGGTAGTCAAACAGTGAATGAAATAAACATTGAAATCTATTAATAACATTGCTTCTATTTCATAAGTCATTCCTATAATACGAAATGTGCAGTAGTGTAGTGTATGTGGTGTCCGTCTTGCGTTCAGGATGTTGGGCGTTCAGGCCCAGAAAGTGCCATTGTATCCTAAATATAATCTTCATTGGAGATTCTACCCACTAAATGGACACAATTGTGTCTATAAACAGCGGGCTTTCAACATAATCTAGCTAAAATAAATAGGTTTATACTAGACGTTGATAAATATATTATAATTGTGTTAAAATGTTTTTAACTTAAGCCATACTAAAACTCAAAAGCGTGTTGAAATCGCGTTATGTTGTGGGTGTGCCTACTTTTTGGATTCCCCATAATGTATCCATGCTTTTAGAATATCTAGAGAGTTTGTATGTTTTATTTAATCCAAAGCTTGAATGCATATATTTTGAAACCACAGAGCTATGTGCATACTTTAGGAATCCCTAGAATATATGCATATTTTCGGAATTATTAAAATATATGCATATCTTGGAAATCAAAGAGTCTATGAATATCTTTCGTTTAATCTTTAGAGTATTTTTTTTTTGACATCTTAAAACATAGGCATACTTTGGAGATCCTTAGACTTTATGTATATTTTTCGGAATCTTTAAACTATATGCATATCTTTAATGTTATGACATCTGGAAGTATAGGCAAATTTTGGAGCTCCTAAGATTATATGCATATCTTTTCGAAATCCTTAGAGTATGCATATTTTATTTTATTTTGTCATCTGAAAGTAAAGGCATATTTTGGAGATCCTTACAGTCTATGTTGATTTTTGTCAGAATACTAAGAATATCCTGTATGCATATTGTTTGGAACCCCTCGAGTATATGCATTGTATTTGTTCGGACTCCTTAGAGAATATGCATTTGTTTTAATATTCAGAGTATGTACATATTGTGTCCTACAGATTCTTAGAGTATATGCACATTTGTTCGAATACACTTGAGTATATGCAAAGTGTTTTGAACCCTTAGAGTATATGCATTGTATTTTTGGACTCTCTAAAGTATATGAATTTGTTTAATATTTAGAGTATGTACATATTTTGGAGATCCTTAGAGTATATGCATATTTCTTTTTGACCCACATTGTAGATGCATATTTTGTAAACCCACAGAGCATGTGCCTTGTTTTGTAGTCCTAAGAATATTTGCATATTTATTCTTTTTGGAATTCTTAAAGAAAAGGCATATTTTGGAGATCCTTAGAGTATATGCATATTTGTTCGGATTCACTAGAGTATATGCATATTTGTTCGAATTCACAAGAGTAAATGTATATTTTTTTAGAATCCTTTGAGTATGTGCATTTTTTAATCCTTAGATTATATTCATATTGTAATGAAAATCCTAAGAGAATATTCGTATTTTAAATCCTACAGATTGGATACACATCCTTTAAATGTTTGGAGTATTTGCATATTTTGGGAACCCACAGAGTATGTGCATATATTGGAAATCCTTAGAGTATATGCTTAGTTTGTCGGAATCCTTACAGTATATGCATTTTTTTTAATCTTTAGAGTATGTACATGTTTCAGAGATCCTTAATGTATGTGTATTTGTTTTAATCCTTAGAGTATAAGCATAAGTTTTAATCTTTAGAGTAAGTGCATATATTTTTTAATCTTTAGAGTATATGCATATTGTTTTTAATCTTTAGAGTATATGCATATTGTTTTCAAATTTCTTAGAGTATATGCATATTTTAGAGCATGCACGTAGATCGTTAGCAATGTGATTTAGAGGCAATTTGAATTATAGAAGATCCTTAGCGATGTGATTTAGAGGCAATTTGAATTATAGAAGATCCTTAGCGATGTGATTTAGAGGCAATTTGAATTATAGAAGGTGTCTATAATATCCAGCCAATGATGTTAACGGCAAATAAATTGCCAAGAATTACAAACTGCAGACGGTAATTATTTCCTCCAGTCAATATATTCCTGCTTCCACCGCGGAGTCATCTGCAAGAAAGATCTAAGAAATTCTTGAAATCTGAAGCAATTTCTCTTTGAATGAATGGTATTTTATAGTTATGCAGCATGCAGCGTATCGGCGAGGATGTTAAAGAAGTGGATTTATTATTATTATACAAACGTACTTGCTTATTAAATAAGCAAGTGGCAACCTAAAGAAAAACTGCAACAGGGAATAGTCAGACATCGTTTGTTTTTTTGTACATTCCGCTGTTTATAAAAACAACTGTGTCCATTTAGTGGGTAGAAGCAGTACCTTATCTCCACTAATGATTATATTTAGGATACAATGGCACTTTCTGGGCTTGAACGCCCATCATCCGGAACACAAGACGGACACCACATACACTACACTACTGCACATTTCGTATCACAAGAATGACTTATAAAATAGAAGCAAAGTTATTAATAGATTGCAATGTTTATTTCATTCACTGTTTGACTACCCTACACATTTGGTTTGCACATAACCAGAACAGAACAGAACATCTCTTTTATTCTCTCAATACATGTACGAACATGCAGATATGAGGCATTTACAATAGACAATAACATCTATAAGGAGGCTACTATATGTAAAATTATTCTAGATAAAATTTACAACATAAAAGCATTCACGAGTGTTCTTACAGCTCAATAAATACATTGATTTTGATAGTCAGAAAATTATATTATGACAATAAGTGGCTAAAAAAGATATAACATTGTAACAGTTCGTAGGATGCTACTATATTTTGAAACATTCTAGGTATTGTATATAGACATCCAAGATTGCTGTCACAATTCAATAAATACATGATAGTCAAAATTATATTATTGACATTAATTGGAAATATGGATGTTACATTCTAACAATTCGTAGTATACTTTTTACAAATTTACAGTTTCAAAAATTCTGATTAGTTACCAGTACACATTATTTTTTCTAACTTTAACATGTTCGGACGTTGATAAAAATATTGTTTAATAAACTGTCTTCTATCATTGGTCAGATGTTTACATTGAACATTCGAATAAATAATGAAATTCATCCCCAATTTTGATCCTACAGTAGGTACAAGTTCTTTCATTTATTGGTATTCTTGACCAGTTACCTGTTTCAATAGGTAAGCGATGGTTCCTTGTTCTAAATTTGATGAGATCATATAACAAAGAAGGTTTTAGTTTGGATAGATAGGATTCAATGTCAAAAGATTTCTTAAATACTCTATAGAATTTGCTATTGCTTGAATTTCTAATCAAATGATACCAATTGTTCAAGAATAAATCCTGTAATTTCTGTTAAACTGATATCATTAACATTTCGTATTTAGGAAGTTTTGAACAGTCCATATATTTATATGACCACCTCAGAAAGATATCTTCATCATGTTCCCTGTCAATCAGGGGTGTGAAACATCAGCAGGCTATTTGGCAAAAACTTTTATTCCTGTTTATTTATATAGCACACTGTCTCGATCATAGGTAGACTTTGCAGGTTAAATGACTGGTGCATTTCAAATTGGAGAATTTTTCTTGGAAGTTTCTGGTAAGCAGAAAACTTCATATTTATTTCATTATCAGTTTTATTGTCTAGTAACTCTGCAAACAAGTTTTTTTTTTTATCAGAATGTTCAACGAAAAAAACGATTAGTTTGACGAAAGGATAGGAGAGCATCACTGTTTCTTGTCTGGATCATTATATACTTTCAAATGATTTGGCACGAAAATGCGCCGTAATCAGAAAATATGTTGCGTGCAAATTTAATTTCTAGAGCTTCAAAATCACAATATTACTCTAAATATATTTTTAATGCAAACTTTTGCTGGCAGATAAACGTTACCTGTCATTGAGATATGTTTTATTTACTTTAAGAATTTTGTGTAAGTACACACGGGAATGCTGTTGCTTTATAAAAAATGACAGTTGACACACGTTATGACTGTGCTGATTACTGGTAATTTATAGATTGAATCATCAATAAGTTTTAGTAATTACAATACTTATTAAGCAATTGAAACGGTTAATTTTCATTTATAGCCTTTCGTATGGAAAACCAAGTTTCGTAGAATTTCTGCATTACTTGTTTTATTTTATTACAAAATGAACAAATCATGAAATTCTGCATTTGATGTGACGCTCTCGTTTGTAATTTGCTCTATACACTGGTAAATGTATAATTATGTCTGTTATACGTATTTCCATTTGCATTTAATTGTTTTCATCGAACAGTACATCCAACACTTACTTATCTAACGCTGAATATATCTCTTTTAAGCTTTAAATGAGTCTTTGGTAAAATCATCGGCGGCACCAAAGCAGTCGTGCTTTAATTTTATAATACACAGGTGTAAAACCCTCTTGAACGATTTTGATCAGCTGAGCTATTTAACTATCACTTTGTGGCATGTTGTTGTTCAATAATTTATATCGGAAAACCCAGTATAAGTAATTTGACTAACTAAGGCTAATGGACGTCCCAGAGAGAATAGACGGAAGTGGATACTGAAAACTCTTTTGTGGAGAACTCTGGTTCTTTTACGTGCCCAGTGTATAACACTGATACACGTGGGGATTGAACCCTGGCCGGTCATTTTATCCTGACACCGACACACCAGTCGTTTTATGGTTTTAGTATTATGATCAGTCAGGTATTCTTTAATTTCGGTCGCAGTCGTGCATTTAATTTTATAATACACAGGTGTAATAGCGTCTAGAACGATTTTTTTCAGCTGAGCTATTTATCTATTACTTTGTGGCATGCAATACAAGGAATCTCACATAAGTTGAGGAAAATGTTATTATACTCGTCAAGGCTTGCAAAATAACAAATTCCTGAACCCGTTTAATAAATAGTGGCACGAAATGATGACTCATAGAGGAGCGTTTATTATAAGATTTTCTATTTCTCTGGTAACACTGGTTTCTTTCTCTATTTCTTTGGTAAACTGGTTAATTTCTCTATTTGTTTGGTAACACTGGTAACTTTCTCAATGTTTTGGGTATATTGGTAAATTACTCTTTTTCCTTGGTTACACTGGTTATTTTCTCCATTTCTTTGGTAACACTGGTTACTTTCTCTATTTTTTTGGTATATTGGTTAATTACTCTATTTGTTTGGTTACACTGGTTACTTTCTTTATTTCTTCGGTAACACTGGTTACTTTCTCTATTTTTTGGTAAATTGGTTATTGTTTCTATTTCTTTTGTTACACTGGCTACTTTCTTTATTTCTTTGGTAACACTGGTTACTTTCTCTATTTTTTGGTATACTGGTTACTTACTCTATTTCTTTGGTTACACTGGTTATTGTTTCTATTTCTTTGGTTACACTGGTTTTTTACTCTAATTCTTTGGTAACTCTGGTTACTTTCTCTATTTTCTGGTAAATTGGTTATTTACTTTATTTCTTTGGTTTCACTGGTTATTGTTTCTATTTCTCTGGTAAACTGGTTACTAACTCTGTTTGTTTGGTTACACTTGTTACTTTCTCTAACTCTTAAGTTTTACTGGTTACTTTTTCTATTTCTTTTGGTTTACTGGTTAATTTTTCTGTTTCTATGGTAACAATTGAAACTTACTTTATTTCTCTGGTTACACTGGTTTCCTACTCTATTTCTTTGTTTACACTGGTTACAAACTCTATTTCTTTAGTTACACGGGTTATTTACTCTAATTCATTTGGTATACTGGTTACTTTTTCTGTTTCTATTATCACACTTGTTACTTACTCTATTTGTTTAAGTAAATCAGTTACTTACTCTATTTATTTGGTTACATTGGTTACTTTTCTCTATTTCTTTTGGTTTACAGGTTGCTTTCTCTATTTCTTTGTTTACACTTGTTACTTTCTCTATTGTTTTTGTCTATACGTTTCATCTTCTGTTTTTATGTTTACACTGGTTTCTTACTCTTTTTCTTTTGTAACGATGGTTACTAATTCTATTTCTTTGATTACATTGTTTTCTTTCTCTATTTCATTGGTTACACTGGTTATTTACTATATTGTTTTGGTTACACTGTTTACTTTCTCTGTTTTTTGATTACACTGGTTTCTTTCTCTATCTATTTGGTTTCATTTTTAACTTTCTTTGTTTCTTTGGTAACACCGGTGACTTACTCTATTTCTTTGGTTACACTGGATACTTACTCATTTCTTTGGTTACACTGGTAACTTTCTAAATTTCGTTTGGTATACTTGTTACTTACTCTATTTCTTTGTTTACACTGGTTACTTTCTCTATTTCTTTTGGAATACTGGTTACGTCTTCTGTTTCTAAGGTAACACTTGAAACTTACTCTATTTCTTTTGTCACACTCGTTACCTACTCTATTTCTTTTTGGTATACTGGTAACTTCTTCTATTTCTATGTTTACACCGGTTAATTACTGTATTGCTTTGATAACACTTGAACCTAACTCTTTTTGGGGCTATACTGGTACCCTCTTCTGTTTCTTTGGTTACATTTGTTATCTTCTTCGTTGGTTTGGTACACTCTGTACTCAATTTCTTTTGGTATAATAATCGCTTGTTCTGTTTATATGGTTTCAGAGGTAACTTACTTTATTGTTTTGGTTACACTCGTAACTTACTCTGTATCTTTGAGAATACTGATTCCTTCTTTTGTTTTATGGTTACACTTGTTACTTACTACAATGTTTTTGTGCACTCGTTACTTACTCAATTATTTGGGTACACTGATTACTTTCTCTGTTTCTTATGGTTACACTGGTTACTTTGTATATTTTTCTGTTTACACTCGTTGCTTACTCTTTTTCTCGGGTATACTGGTTACTTCTGTCTCTATGGTTACACTGGTTACTTACTATATTGTTTTGATAACACTCGTTACTTACTCTGTATCTTTTGGTATACTGTCTACTTCTTCAGTTTCTATGGTTACACTGGTTACTTTGTATATTGTTTTGTTTACACTCGTTACTTACTCTGTATATTTGGGTATACTTTTTACTTCTTCTGTTTGTATGGTTACACTGGTTACTTACCATATTGTTTTGGTTACACTCGTTTCTAACTTTATGTTTTTTGGTATATTGTTTACTTCTTCTGTTCTATGGTTACACCGGTTACATACTGTATTGTTTTGGTTACACTCGTAACTTACTCTTGTTTTGGACATACTGCTTATTTCTTCTGTTTCTATGGTTGCACTGGTTACTTACTATATTTTTTGGTACACTCATTACTTACTTAATTCTTTTGGGTATACTGGTTACTTCTTCTGTTTCTATGGTTACACCGGATTTTACTGTATTGTTTTTGGTTACACGTGTAACAAACTTTTTTTTTGGGTATACTTGTTACTTCTTTTGTTTCTTTGGTTACACTGGTTTCTTAATTTATTGTTTTGGTTCACTCGTAACTTACTCAATTTCTTTGGTCTTACTAGTTACTTATTCTGTTTCTATGGTTAAAACGATGACTAAATGTATTGTATAAGTTCCACTCATAACTGACTCTTCTTTTTGTGTAAACTTATAACTTCTTTTGTTTCTATGGTAACACTAGTTACTTACTATATTCTATTTTGTACACTTGTTACGTTCTCTTTTTCTTTGGGTTAACTGGTAAATCTTCTGTTACACCGGTCACTTACTGTATTGTTTGGCTACACTCGTTACTTACTATGTTTCTTCGGGTATACTGGTTCCTTCTTAAGTTTTTATGGTTAAAATGGTTTCTTACTTTTTTTTGGTACACTCGTTACTTCCTCAATTGTTTTTGGATGTACTGGTTATTTCTTTTGTTTCATGGTTAAACTGGTTTAAAATATATTTTTATGGTAACACTCGTAAGTTACTCTTTATCTTTGGGTATACTGATTACTTCTTTTATTTCGATTGTTACACTTGTTACTTACTATACTGCTTTGTTTACACTCGTTACTTACTCTATTTCTCTGTTTACGGTAGTTACTTACTCTATTTCTTTTGGTATACTTGTTAATTCTTCTGTTTCTATGGTTACGTTGGTTACTTACTTTATTGTTTTGGTTACACTCAGCACCTATTTTGTTTTCTTGGATATACTGGTTACTTCTTCTTTTTCTTTGTTTACACTGGCTACTTACTATATTTTTTGGTTACAATCGTTTACTGGTTACTTCTTCTGTTTCTATGGATACACTGGTTACTTACTATATTGTTTTGGTTACACTCGTAACTTACTCTATTTCTTTAACTCTATAGTTACACCGGTCACTTACTCTTTTTTTTAGATATACTGGCATCTTCTTCAGGTTCTAGTGTTATAACTGGTTACTTTGTATATTGTTTTGTTTACACTCGTTACTTTGTATCTTTGTGTAAATTCTGGTTACTTCTTCGGGTTTTTTGGTTACACTGGTTACTTACAATATTGTTTTTGTTAATCTCGTTACTTTCTCTTTTACTTTACGTATACTGGTAATTTCTTTTGTTTCTATGTTAATACTTGTAACTTACTCTTTTTCTTTGGTTACACTCGTTACTTACTCTACATTTTGGGTTCACTGGTTACTTCTTTTGTTTCATTGGTTACACTTATTGCTTACTCTTTTTCTTTGGGTATACTGGTAACTTTTTATGCTTCTATGGTTACAAGCGTTTCTTACTCTATTGTTTTGTGTATACTGGTTACTTCTTCTGTTTCTATGGATATTGTTTTTGTTACTATACTGCTTTGGTTACACTGGTACCTTTTTATGTTTCTATGGGTTTTTACTCTTTTGTTTTGTGTATACTGGTTACTCCTTCTGTTTCTGTGGACATTGTTGTTTCTTACTATACTGCTTTGGTTACACTGGTTATATGCTCTATTTCATTGATAGGGGGCCTTTCTTATGACCTTCATTTCACACCAAGATCTAGTTCTTATCAGGAAACGAACTCAAAAATATTTCTACATGCTATAGGCTTTCAACATAATCGAGGTAAAATAAATAAGATCAAACTCACTGGTTATTTTGCTGGTTTCTTGCTCTGTGTCTTTAGTGACATTGGTTAGTTGCTTAACTTCTTTGGTGACACTGGTTGCTTGCTTAATTTCTTTTATTAAACTGGTTTCTTGTTATATTTCCTTGGTGGCACTGGTTTCTTGCTTTATCTATTTGGTTGTACTGTTTTCTTGTTTTTGGGTTACACTGGTTTCCTGCTTTATTTCTTTGATAACATTGTTTCCTTACTTTATATGGCTAAGCTGGTTTCTTGCTTTTATTCCTTTGGTGATACTGGTTTTTGCTATATTTTTTTGGAGTGACCGGTTTTTATTTGGCTGATGTTTTTGCTTTATGTTTTTTAATACACTGGTTTCTTAATTTATCTCTTTGGATACACTGGTTTCTTGCTTTATTTCTTTGGTGACACTGGTTTCTTCCTTTTTCTTTGGTAACACTGGTTTCTTGCTTTATTTCTTTGGTTACACTGGTTTATTGCTTTATTTCTTTGGTGATAATGGTTTCTTGCTTTATCTCTTTAGTGATACAGGTTTCTTGCTTTATGTCTGGCTACACTGGTCGCTTACTTAATTTCTTTGATAACACTGTTTATTTGCTTGTTTTCTTAAGTGATACTGGTTACTTGCTTTATGTCTTTGGTTACACTGGTTTTTTGCTTAATGTATTTGGTTACCTTGGTTTCTTGTTTCATTTCTTTAGTAACACTGGTTTCTTGTTTTATGTATTTGGTCACACTGGTTGCTTGATCTATTTCTTTGGTTACACTGGTCGTTGCTCTTTTTTTCGTTACATCAAATTCTTGCTCGGTTTCTTTAGTAACACTAGATTCTTGCTGTTTTTCTTTTGTTGACTTGTTAACTTTGTTTCTTTTTAAACACTGGTCTCTACTTCTTTTGTTATTACTTTGGTCACTACATTTGTTTGTAAAACTGGTTTGTTGTTTTGTTTCTTTTGTTACACTGGTGTATTGCGCTATGAATTTGGTTACACCGTTTTCTTCCTTAATTTCTTTTATTACC
>JAULCC010100399.1:1683-14181 GCA_032358795.1 Nuttallia obscurata
TTCCAAGTTTACATGCAGACTTTCCCAACTTTACATGTAGACTTTTCCAACTTTACATGCAGACTTTTCCAACTTTATATGTAAACTTTTCCTTTTTTACATGTAGACTTTTTTCTGCTTTACATGTAGACTTTTCCAACTTTACATGTAGACATTTCCTACTTTACATGTAGACTTTTCCAAGTTTACATGCAGAATTTCCCAACTTTACATGTAGACTTTTCCAACGTTACATGCAGACCTTTCCAATTTACATGTAAACTTTTCCTTCTTTACATGTAGACTTTTCCTGCTTTACATGTAGACATTTCCAGCTTTACAAGTAGACTTTTCCAGCTATACATGTAGAAGGATGTAAAGTATGTTAATGGAACTTTCGTCACACAAGATATTTCATCGTGAACCAGTGCAGAACCTTTTGACGATAGGAATTATATCATCTGATTCTACACAGATTGAAAATCCCGACATTCTGGTTTCCATACTAATTTGTAAATGCTATAGAGGTTTTAATGTTATTTAAATGCCTAATTACTGAATGCCAGTTTGATTCCCTTAGGCATAATCGATAACCATGTTTGAGCTCTATTTTGGCACAGAGGTGCAGGCGACAGCCATGTTTGAGCTTTATCTTGGCACAGAGGTGGAGGCGATAGCCATGTTTGAGCTCTATCTTGGCACAGAGGTGGAAGCGTAGCCATGATTGAGTTCTATTTTGACACAGAGGTGGAGGCGATAGCCATGTTAGAGCTCTATCATGGAACTTTTATTTAAATGCCTATTACTGAATGTCAGTTTGATTCCCTTAGGCATAGGCGATAGCCATGTTTGAGCTCTATTTTGGCACAGAGGTGGAGGCGATAGCCATGTTTGAGCTTTATCTTGGCACAAAGGTGGAGGCGTAGCCATGTTTGAGCTCTATCTTGGCACAGAGGTTGAGGCGAAGCCATGTTTGAGTTCTATTTTGACACAGAGGTGGAGGCGACAGCCAAGTTTGAGCTTTATCTTGGCACAAAGTGGAGGCGATAGCCATGTTTGAACTCCATCATGCAAACTTAATTTAAATGCATAATTACTGAATGCCAGTTTGATTCCTTTAGGTATAGGCGATAGCCATGTTTGAGCTCTATCTTGACACGGAGATGGAGGCGTAGCCATGTTTGAGTTCTATTTTGGCACAGAGGTGAAGGCGATAGCCTTGTTTGAGCTCTATCATGGAACTTTTATTTAAATGCCTAATTAGTAATATATTAATGCCAGTTTGACTCCCTTGGCACAGAGGTTATGTTGATATCCTTGTTTGAGCTCTATCTTGGCACAGAGGTAGAAGCGATGACATTGTTTGAGCTCTATCTTGGCACAAAGGTGAAGGCGATAGCCTTGTGTGAGCTTTATCTTGACACAGAGTTTAAGGCGATAGCATTGTTTGAGCTCTATCTTGGCACAAAGGTGGAGGCGTAGCCATGTTTGAGTTCTATCTTGACACAGATGTTAAGGCGATAGCCTTGTTTGAGCTTTATCTTGAAACAGAGGTAGAAGCGATGGCCTTGTTTGAGCTCTATCTTGGCACTAAGGTGAAGGTGATAGCCTTGTGTGAGCTTTATCTTGACACAGAGGTTCAGGCGATAGCCTTGTTTGAGCTCTATCTTGGCACAAAGGTGGAGGCGTAGCCTGGTTGGAGTTTTAGCTTAGTGGAGGCGTAGCCATGTTTGAGTTCTATTTTGACACAAAGGTGAAAGCGATAGCTTTGTTTAGGCTCCATCTTAGCACAGCGGTGAAGGCAATAGCAATGTTTGAGCTGATCATTTATTTAAATGCCTAATTAGTAATTACTTAATGCCAGTTTGATTCCCTTGGCACAGAGGTGAAGGCGTAGGCCTTGTTTGAGCTCTATCTTGGCACAGAGGTGAAGGCGATAGCCTTGTTGGAGTTTTAGCTTGGCACAGAGGTAGAAGCGATAGCCTTGTTTGAGTTCTATCTTGGCACAGATGTAGAAGCGATAGCCTTGTTTGAGTTCTAGCTTGGCACAGAGGTAGAAGCGATATCCTTGTTTGAGCTCTATCTTGACACAGAGGTGAAGGCGATAGCCTTGTTTGAGTTCTAGTTTGGCACAGAGGTAGAAGCGATATCCTTGTTTGAGCCTTATCTTTACACAGAGGTGAAGGCGATAGCCTTGTTTGAGCTCTATCTTGACACAGAGGTTAAGGCGATAGCCTTGTTTGAGTTCTAGTTTGGCAAAGAGGTAGAAGCGATAGCCTTGTTTGAGCTCTATCTTGGCACAGAGGTAGAAGAGATTGCCATGTTTGAACTCTATCTTAAACTAGAACAACTTGGATTGTTGTAACTTTAGCATTTTGGAACTGGAAGCGACTTGTGTATATTAACTAAATCCAAATAATAGAGTTTATAAATTATAACAAATTCTTTAGTTTTCGAAGGGAACATGTGCAGGTATGCAAATAAATTCTTTACATCTTAGTTCAGAGAGAGAGAGAGAGAGAGAGAGAGAGAGAGAGAAACCTGTTTCTGTGGTTCTTTTTTTTTCTTTTATCTCGTAAACAAAGTATGTATGGGATTTTAAATGACCAATAAGTGAAAATACCAGCTTTGTCGTCATGTTACTAGTCGAATTACTTATGTTCTGAAGGAAATTTGCCAGATAGATAAAGGCTATTTACAGACCTAAAATAAGTCTGAAATTAATACACTGTTAAACAAACTGGACATATGGTCTTTATTTCAACAATTCGTAAAATTAAATATTACCACCAATCTGATTTACGTAGAATCTGCGGGATCCCATGTATGGAAAATGGTCTATAAATAGCAATGATAACTGCCCGTTACATAACTGTCACTTAGATGCGTAGGCGTCTAGTTTGGCTGACGTGGAAAATAGATTAGCCAAATTATTTGGTGCAGGAACCTGCATTATTTAGAGCAGGTTTATTTTTTATCCAATTACAATCAGTGTGTCAAGTCAATGGCAAATGCCCACCGGTCACTCAAGTCTTCAACTCAAGAGGTTGAAGGCTCGAGACCACTCAAACACCGCTCATAGCTTGTGTGATATGATACTTGACAAGCAGTGGGAGTGGGAAAAAGTCGGGGGTGGGAGTGGAAAAAGGGGTGTGGCAGTGGGAAAAAGTGGGGGTGGGAGTGGAAAAAGGGGGAGGGGGCAGTGGGAAAAAGGGGGATGGGAGTGGGAAAAAAGAGGGGGGGGGGAGTGTTTTTTCCTTGGCGGTCTCTGACAGCGTTAAGGGCTATGACCGATGCATGATGATCAGTAGGTATATATTGAATACCGGTTATGATGTTTTCTTGTATCATGTTAAAAGAAATAGTTGAGACAATTACATTGCTAAACTAACACCGTCCGATTCTAACCAATTCCCACACAGTCCCGTTAAGTTAAATTCAACATCTAAATTTAAGTTGCTGAAATACATTAGAATCCAGAAGAAATTAATGATCTTAATTTTCATAAACATCCATATTTCGGTAAAAAGGGACCAGGCTTTCAAACAGATATACAAGCGTCAGTCATTCATAAATCAGTAATATAATAAGACGCTTATTCATAAATTTTGCGTGTGAATGAAGTTGTGTTTGATGAAGATGTGGATTACATAAAAAAGAGAGAGAAGAAAGAAAGATAGAGGGAAATTGGAGGAATTGGTAAAATTAACGTTACAAACATAACGCGCGCCAATCAATCAATGCACAAATTAATGAATTGTGACACTTGTTCACCTTTGATGGGACCCAAGAGAGTGAGAGAGAGAGAGTTTATTCAGAACAAAGAAAATAGGAGAGAGATAACGATTTGGGGTATCTCAAGAGAGAGAGGGAGAGAGAGATTTTATTGAGAGAGAGAGAGAAAGAGGGAGAGAGAGAGAGATTTTATTCAGAACAAAGAAAGAAGGAGTCAGATAACAATAAGAGGTATCTCAACAAGGTAAGTACTAAGGTCAATCGAAAGTATATGTTCTGTACATAAAACATGTTGGATAATGTGTGTGTTTAGTAAAGAAGCTTTTGAAAATATCTTCCTCAATATTTATTTTAAGAATCATTTTTCAGCCCAAATTGATTTAGTGAACAACTATATTTACAGGGATATGAGATACTCGTTACTCACTATATTACTGTGCATGTTTATGCATATATTCTCTGCATCGGGAATATCTTCTGTTTTGTTTTGTTTGGTATATTTTTGTGTTTAAACTTTTTTTAAAAAGTACTGTTTAAAACAGGTTCCCTTGTATCAAATCCCGGATATAGGATCATACAATCTTCCATGATGAAGTTATCCAGCTATCTTATGGATGGTCGTTAATCTTTAGCCTGCTGAAAAATGTCGTCTGCTCAAACTGTCGTCTGCCTAGATTTTAAAATTCACCAGAATCGCCCAATACTTTGGGAAACAATTGGCCGAGTGTCAAACATCTTGGATCCGGATTAGACGCCGAGTCTAATCTGGATCCAAGCTGTTTGCATATTCTATCACGGTCGCCTCAGCATGCTTAAATGTTAAGTTGGTTCTCGTATTAATTAAGATATCGTTCTTGCGCAAAGTTCTATAGGGGTCACAAGTGTCGGCATGGTGTGACTCATTAACGCAAATGAATAAACAAATTAACAAACATAACTCACTGGCATCTCCGCGAGTAAACTGACATATTTCCCTCTTGAAACAGTGATATATGACAAATGATTTACAATGCCGAAAACGTTTCGTTGTGGAATCCATGACAAGACTGCGGATTCGCGATCGAACCCTCGATCTATAGCTATATGGATACGGCATTGAAGCATGTTAATCAATGTTTACTATGTTCTCCACAAAAATAATCTGGAAAACAACCCTGCCAAAATATATGAGGAAAGAACTGTTGTTGTTTTAAATACAATTATATAATAATCGAGGTTTGTTTTACACACGGAATTATCTAAAAATATCCCTCCAACATGTACATGCATACTTCGGACCATTCCGCTCTGTCTAACATCTCTAAATCCGTCGATGATAAAATCCATTGCGTCGAACATTGAGGAAAACTTTTTACTCATGTTATTCAAAACCCCAGATGTTAGAACTGCCAAAAAAGTTGTTTCTCGGTGACGGGAAAACCGAGTTGTCTGGGAAAACCTATGCGGGAGGCGTTATATTTGTGGAAAATGCATATATAGGTCAGTATGTCTGACACGTGACGTCACAATCATTGATCACAGTAACAAAATAATAAAATGCGACGACTTGTAAAGGAATGTGGTTTGCTACACAGACTCTCAATTGCATTTCATCCTTTAATAAACTAAAAAAGAAGCAAAACTCGAAATTATGTGATTGCAATAACCAAAATACATATGATATGTGAACTAGCGTGAGCCGCGCGACCTTGATCTATAAATAGATGATCGGGGAAAGAAATTATTCCTAATATCTATTTTTAGGCTTCGTGGAAATAGCGTTCGTAAATTTGTCATTCGTGGAAATACCTTGGTCACATGACTTAGTATTAGATACAAAACTTCGCAATCGTGCTTTGTTGTTGTGACATTCTTATTTGACTATCGAGTAGATAAGTGCTATAATATACGAACGGAGCTAAAGTGTAGAAGCCCACTGTAAAACAACTATAGTAAGTCAAGTTCTCTTTTATTACAGGTATGCTTATACGCCGCTGAAGTTTTGTTTTAAAATAAATGGACTAAATTAATGTGATCAAGACTTTTGAACATTGTTCAATTATTTTTACTGATTTAAAGAATTTCGCGTACATGTATATTGCGCTTGCATTTAGATGCACTTGCACTTGTTTATAACCTCTTATCAGATCGCATGATTCATTTGTATTATTGTCTTCGTGTATTCAGACTTCGACCTGTAAACCTCTTAGCGTGCAGCTAGAAATTAACACTCACAACACGACATGAATTTTGCAAGTTATATACATACGCGTATGTGATTTCTTTAACTTACTGTTTAAGACAGCAACACTAAAAAAGTATACTGTGGACACAAAGCGGATATACAGTCCAGTCTCTAAATTGTTTCTACAGCAAACAGCATATTCAGCAAAATACACGTTTTAAGATTGGCAATTTAATGCTCATGAATATTCATAGTTAAAGCAAAATATCCAGTTTTGAATAAATAGTCGGTTAAGGTTTTAAGCAAAGTATGTAGATCTCGTACTGTATATGTTAGATGCACTTGTTTGTAAAAAAAGATTTGTATGAAAGAGAACATTTTCCCGATTTTTTTTTCAAAAAAAAAAAACAATTAGTTTTTCAATCTTGTGTAGTGATAGACAGTATAATGTGGGCTTTTGTAGTGATAGACATTATAATGTGGATTTTTCTTTGTGTGAGACTAGATCGAAATTGCTATGTGCAAAAACATGTCAACTCGAAAATTTCATGTTAAAGTTGTGACGTTTATGAACTGTTTATTGTATAGTTGATTTGTTTAACCAAGGTTCTCATGCAAGTACAACCCAGTGAACTTTCTTTCTCTCTCTCTCTCTTTCTCTCTCTCTCTCTTTCTTACCCAATGCTCTGTTTGTTTTAACAATAAACTGCATTTATATAACAAAACTCATTATTGCTACCCAGTAATCTGACGACTCTCTACGTTGGCAATACAAAAAAGCTATGTACAAACGTATACGTGGGAAAAGAAAAGAAAACTGTGAATTTTTAAGACTAGTCTATTGTTTAAATGTTGCGTCTTATCATACGCAAGAATAAACTTCTAAAGTTTTGTTATAACAGCATAACAAACTTAAGTTACATATAGAATTATCTATTAATTTGATATTGTCAATATTTTTAAAATGGCCGACGTCCAGACCTCAAGCAGGCGCGTATGTTCATGTGCAATCATTTGCTTTTAAACTTCCTCGTCTCTGCAGAAATTACCGGGGTAGTTGTATTCAAGTTATACAATAGCTGAACACAGGGCGAGTGTGCTTTAACCAAGGAGATACAGATAAACGAGATACACCTACGTACATGGCGTCTATATCAAGTTTGCTGTAAAATTAATCCTATGATATATAGACGACAAGCGATATAGATAATTTACAGCGCTACATAAATTCGACGAAAACGATAAGCGCTATCAACATAAATATGGCCTCACTATCAACATGCAAATTATGACAGATGGAGGTCAAGGAGTCCTAGGATCAGTATGAAAACGCAATTCAAATGTATTCGAGCGAGGCCTCTGTGGCCGGGTGGTTATTGTGGCCATTGACTTGCAATCTCCCAGCCCATCACTGCTGTGGATTCGAATCGCGGTCTGGGCATTTTCGGATTTTTCAAACGACCAAGCCAACTGCGATAGGTCGATAGTCCTATTCGTGTGCCTGCTGTTATGAACAGAGGTCCCCAAGGGTCTTCCTTCCTCCACCCGTAATCATCTAGACGTCGTGATATGACTGAAATACTGTTGAAGCGACGATAAATTCCCACTTACCCAATTGCAAACTTTTAAACAAAGCAGTTCATGGATTTAACAGCTTATATATGTAGAGTACACATATGTCAGGACTTTTCCGGACTCTTACATACCCTAGAACATTTGTGCACGCGTTTCAACACTTTTATAAATGGTTCTTTATTGTTGTCCTTCTTTTATAAATGGTTCTTTATTTTTTGTTCATCTTTGAATAGATATTCTTCTTCTTTCATCAAATGATAGCTGATTCGCTATCGAGCGCATTCTACTGATGCACTGCTGAAGCTGCAAAGCTTTTGACCATATATTCAAGGTCCGGTGCTCGAAAATTGCAGCGGACAAAACGCTTATCTGTGTTTTCTTTGTGTTTTGTAGACAAACTTCATAATGGGAAGAGGAAGACCAAGAACAAAGACGATAGCCAAGGGTCGACTTTCGAGCAAGTCGACCATCGACCGGAAGCCGATTCGACCACTAGAACGACAGCGCATGAGGCCGTGGTTGTTTGATCTGCTTAACAACAATTCCTGCAGCCAGCTAGTCTGGACTAGTAAGAAAGATAACGTCTTCCGAGTGGCATGGAAACACGCCGCCGGACAGACATTTGACCCCAAGGCAGATGCCACCCTGTTCGAACGATGGGCAAGACATACTGGTAGGTTTATTATGCTAAGCCCGCGTTATATAACTTGTAAATGCCCCCCCCCCCCCCCACACACACACACACACAACCCAGATAAGCTTTGTGTGTCGTATTTACAGTGCCTTAGAACACCACTTTGTATTACGAATTTCTTGGTAGTGCAATATCTTCAGATCCGAGTCATGAGAACTTTCTAACATTAAACACTAAACATAAAGTGGAGAGCTTTGGTTTATACATGTCGTAACAGGTGTTAAGTTTATAATTAAAATGTACGTATATCTAACGCGTAATGGAAACTACGAAATTGTTTTCTTATCATAAGTCTTGCTGTTTGCAGGCAAATACTACACCGGTGACAAACCTGACCCCAAGAAATGGAAAGCCAATTTCCGATGTGCCCTGAACAGTCTATTAGACGTGGAAGAGGACAAAGTTCAGGGGGTCAGGAAAGGGAACAATGCTTTCAAAGTCTACAGGTTCCTCGACGAGAAGAGGGCAAAGAAGGTGTCTCCCAAAAAATCGAAAGGTATGATAAGATTACATGCAACATTGAACATAGATAGATCTAATTACATTTCTCAAAGGGACCGTTCAGTTCAACAAGAATGTACAATACTACATTCCTGTTCTCAACCATAATCTCAATTAGCCCAGTCATTGGAATGGATATATGAACTCCCCCAAAACCATTTATGCATTTATATTAATAAAGCTAAGAAATCTTGTAATGACCGATAGAAAATCTGCAAACTAATTCAAAAAATTCCGAAATAAATTTCTTATTGTCAGGAAAAGTTTGTAACTTTCTTTAATATACTACATAAAGCATTAAATCGTAAATCAATGCCGTGGATGATACAATACCGTCCTAAGATTTTATTATGATTCACATTCTTATCTAACGTGTATTCATGTCATTTGTAAAACATATGTTGTGTGTGTCAAATACACAGATGCGGATCAAGATGACTTGGAACCAGAGTTTGAGGTACTGAGAAATATTGGGACCAGATCAAGGCCAAAGATCGGGGCTAGAATTGAACTGGACAGCGAGGGGTCGGAGGTATGTCACATTCTATTTTAAGTAGAACGTTTGTTTGTTTGTTTGATTTACGTCACTTACCGACGCTACCATTGATGGAAACTGTTTGTTCATTTGTAAATGAAAAAAATAGCATCTTCATTTAGTTTGTAAAAATTGAATCAGTTAAAAAAAAAATTCGCAACACAGTGTTAAACAGTGTTTCGTTTATCCAAACAGGCGGCGAAATCATTTCCAATTAATCTGCGTTTTTTGTCAAGCATATGTTGATTATTGAGATTGTTTTATTATGCTACCTTTTCAGTTATGAATTTAAAGAATTTTTTAATTTAGCGCGGAAAAAAGTTTCTATATATATTATATGCCATGTTTATTTCAGAGTCCGTCACACGACAGCAGTAACTCTGATTGGGATGATATGACTTCTGATGACGTCAGATGTCATGACCGTGAAATGGAAAGTGAAAAATCGCCCCTACCTAATTTTGATCAGCTTTGTCAATCAGGTAAATATATTGTTTGTAAACGGTCAGACAGACAGGCATATAGTTTGTTTAAGTTTCGCGTGCTGTTGTACTTACATTTACAATGTATATGCTTTATAGGTATATGTATGATAACGGGTCATCAAATCGGCATGCTACAGATATGACTTTATTTTGGACATTTTCCTGGATGATATTTGTCTATCTTTATTATCACCAATAAACTTTTATCTCATTGTTTAGTAGGGCAGATAACAACACGATAGGACTTCATGCACGATGGCAAAAACTTGCATTAGCCCCTTGATTAATAGCTTGGATGAAAAAGGCGCAAGTGGTCATTGTTTTAAAACTTTAAGTCCGTCGTTAACCTTGTCCAGATTTTGCTACCTTATCAAGGACGATGATATACATACTTTTCCCCTTTAGTCGTTTATTTGTCCGTTTTGTCCTATCAAGCTATAGAGTGCAATTAAAACTGAATGGCAACAGCCGTATTCATAAATTTGGCTCCATAAGGAAAACTTATTTAGATTACGATGTTTGGTTGCAGATAAGACCGATTTAAATTGATTTCTTAATTTGGCTTTTATAAGTCGCACTGACACAGTTAATGTCACCTGACGACTTTTCCTACTTCTCGGGGAGGAGGAAGACCCCGGCCCGGGTCTCTCTATCGACCTCCCGTAAGCAAGGTGGATAATTTCTTCCCGTGGAAAAATATATGCCCGATCAGATTTCGGTATTATAACTCAACATTGGTTATCTGTTTATAATCGCTGGTGCGACATTCAGACGCTATTTTTTTCTTTGCAGCGAACATATTCGGTACAACCTGCGATAAAGATTGTTCATTGGAGAGACGTGCGGGTAGCATTTCACCACGAAGAGTACCCGAAACGTATTCGCCACAGAGATCTGCAGAATTGGAAGCTTACACACCCTACACCCACATAGTCAAAATGGAGGAAGGTAGGTACACACTTTGACCACACCTGTCTAAATTCACTTTTAATGAGTTTTTACGACGATTAAAAAAGACACACAAAGCCTACTGTATGTCCAGGACAGAGATAATGCGACTTTGACAATCAATGCACCTGTTCATTACATTCGGAACTCGTCGGGTAATTCCGTCATCATTCATCAATTATCAACGAGGAGTTCCGAGTGCGGTTCAATATTCATCTATATTCTTACAACTTATGTTCATTCTTATCCAATAGTAAACTCTCTATAAACAAAACGTTCACTATGCTATCTTGTAAAATTCTACAAATGTACTAATATGTATTAGCAAGTGTGTGTCACAGTGTAACGGAACTTATCTAGTATTTATCATCTGTCAGTTGGTAAGAACACTAAATTGTCTTGTTGTTCTTCAGAGGTGTCAAACGCTAGCAGTTCTCCCACAGATGATGAAATTGTTGAAACCATACAGGTGAGGACACCAATTTATATCTGTAACAAATCAGAGAGAGAGAGAGAGAGAGAGAGAGATGGGGAGACATTAGATGACCATAGGTCTATTCATTGTGATATTTTGTCATTTATAAAAACAGTTAAAAACATAAACATCTGAAGTTCTGAACTAGCTTTCGTGATTTTCTTAAGAAAGAATGAAAGGAAGAGAAAGAATGTGTGATAGCTATTGAGTAGGCTATGCATATATTTGAATATTTTTGAAAATTAAATATTCGGAAACATTTTGCAACAAAAAGATATTCAAGTCTTCTTTACATTGTTTCCTTAGGAGATGTTTGAGGAAGAAGATGGAGGGAGGTGTCAAAATGACTTCTGGACTAGTATTATGCATAACAGTTACCTTATACAAGAGGCCCCAGAGGAAATCGTTGGAGCAGGTAAGCGATTCTTAAAGTATTAACACATACATGCAACCATATATTTAATCATTGCTTTTGCATGGGGACATTTGAAAAGGGTGAGGGGAGGGTCTCTGTATTATACATAGCTTAACATAGACATGTACTGTCCATTAACTGGCAACAGCCTATGGATTACCAATGTAAAGTTTTTTTTTTCTTCAGAATAAGTTTTTGACTACACTTTAGCTAATATTCGGAATGTAAGATCTCCACTGTCTATAATTAGAAATGTAAGTTCTTAACTATTCTATATACTTTTATAAAATATAAGATAGGATAGTTTCAAACACCGGCCTCTGAGTGGTCATTTATTTCCTTACAGAATTTGAAGATCCATTGATTTCTATGAAATTGTGTTTTTCTCAGTGTGTTCGCTCGTGTGTGTAGAAGAAAGTCATTAACATGCACTGAATTGACTGATCATTCATGTTGTTTTTTTTCCATTCCATTCTAGATGATTTTTTGCCGCAGTCCGGACCAAATGTGATTGTGATGATAGAAGGTGGCACTCAAGACTATGTAAGTTACTTGCCATGCTATAAGAAATAAAAAATACCCGACGCTGGTATTTTGTTAATTTATAAAGACGAAAAAAAATCCGATTCAGAAACACCGTCTTGCAACAGCTATTATTTACTAATAGGTCAGACCATTTGGAGACCCGGTGGGGGACTATAGGTTTGCTCGAGTCCGTATATCTGTCCGTCTGTCCGCATTTCTTGTCTGGACTGTATCTCCAACATACTTGAATAAATTTTGATAACTATTTCACGCAATTATTCTCCATAGCAAGATTATGTGTCATGCACTTCATTATCACATGTTCCCAAGGTCAAGGACACATTTTGGAGAACATAATTTATATAAAAAATTCCTTGTCCGGACTGTAAATGCTTGAATGGATTTTGATTATACCGCACACAATTATTCTCTATAACAGGAAGATGTGACATGATCTTCACCCTGTC
>JAULCC010100621.1:0-14175 GCA_032358795.1 Nuttallia obscurata
TTTTACATGCCCCGGGATCCAGAGTCCTACTCTATATATATATATATATATATATATATATATAAGTATATATATACAGACAGAGAAAGACAAAAAGACAGACAGACAGACAGTTAGTTTGGATACCACTCTGTATGTGAGATGATTGTTTATATTCTGTGGCTGTTAGAAGGAATACTACTTTAGATGGAAAGCATGTAGGTCTGTTTAGTGATTCCGTGTTTTACAAGTACAAGTAATGACTACTGGCAGTGTTTTACAAGTACAAGTAATGACTACTGGCAGTGTTTTACAAGTACAAGTAATGACTACTGGCAGTGTGTATTCAGTGTGGTTTGTGGAGTCTTATCTGTTTATGCATTGTAAGGTTAGTTAATTGACTACTAGTTAGGTGTGAAATGGAATTTCAATGGAAGGGATAGAAACACAGAGATGTAGACATACATACATGTGTAAACAAACAGACTTATACATACAAAGTTTGATTACAAATAGATACAGAAAGCGATACCATAAATAAGAAGACAATGAGTATGTATAAAATACATTGAGACTCTGTACACTACGTTTCCCTGATAACAATGGCATTGTCATAATACAGACATTAAATCAATAGAAACGCAAACAAAAACACACAAACACACACACATATATCTTATCTATATTTATCTATGGGGATATTTATCAATTGGCAGATCCTTTTCAATTTCGATAGTATTTTAGCGTTCATAAATGTTCTGAATTTAATAGTATTTGGGAAGTGTTCTTATTTCAAAAGCCTTTAACAGACACATGACAGCTACATGCAGATGAGCAGCAAATGGTATACATGTATGTCGCCTTTGTTTGGATTGAACAGGGTACATTTTCTATTATTTCTATCAAATGAATTGAATTTCATCTTCCGTTTTCTATTTATGGTAATTTATGGTTTCTTGTTATTATTTTGATTAAAAAATGTACATGTGTTCTCGGATAATTTTTTAGATAATTTTCAAATTCAAATATATCTTTAAACAGTCTATATGTTGCACGTCCGCTTGATAATTCAATACAACTTACTATACCATTCATTTACGAATAAATCTTTGAGATATATATACATACATGACTAAACGTCTCCTGTACATGGTTTTGCCGTTAAAAGCGGAATTAAGAACGCGACGTCATAACAACGCCCTGTCGGAAATGGCGTCATGTGCATCGTACGCAGATGGTACCTTGTTTTTCAACTGAGCGCGTTTTTTAACCTGTTTCAAGATATGTTTATGTAACTAGTTACATATAATATTTATTTCACTGCTTTATGTCACTACCAGAGGCCAGTTTATGTCATACCAATTTAAACTATGTTAACTCTAAAATAACAATACCAGTATTTATATGACACATGCTAACTGTAACGTGTTTTTACCATAAGAACCACTCGGACAATCACAAGTACACAATGTTGAGTTCCAAACGCCACCATTTTCACAAGTCTCCTCGGTACACCCTAAAATTCCAAACAAAACGTCATTAGTTTTATTTGTTATAGAAATCGGAAAGATAGATAATTCACACACTCATATTTATTGAAGACATAGATCTAATAAGTATTTACATCTATATTAACATTTCTGTGTTAACCGTGCGAGTGTATTTTATCAGATTTGTTTATGTATGCCTATTGATATAGTAAAAACAATATTGACAGACTATCTAAAAAAATATTTATTATTTATTTAAAAATGTTATAGTATTCAAAGTGCATTCATACCTGCTATAGGTGTAGAAAAAGCATAACTCACACCTGTGTTTTGATTTGATCCATGGTTGTATAGCTAAAAGGTAAACATAAAATGTAAACACCGTTCATGAAGAGGAATGTTCAGATAAATTAAAACTATAAAATGGCGAATTAGACTCTGATAATAACAGTACACCATAATAGTTTAATATTTGTACGAATAGACGTATATAATGAATTTACTTAAGGCAAGCATATTAGAAGCAATAATATAGAAACCAATCAATATAGCTTGATGTTTTGAAAATAAATGACTCTTGTATCTGAAGGAACTAAACTAGAGGACGACCCATTCGTACTCAGTCGACGGTAAAGTTTTCAAATGCTTGTTTGTAAAAAGTCATCAATTCGACGATTATGTTTATTAACGCAAACCTGTAGAAAACAATTCGTCAAAGTTCAACGCGAGAAAATAATATGGCTTGATATAACTAACGACTATATGCAGGACAGAGTTCGGTAAACGAACTTGCATGAATAACGCACAAATATCTGATAAAGATTGGTGAACCAGCAAATCAAACTAACGCACAAAAGTCTGATACATGTAAATACAAGGCAACATGTTTCTTTTACACTTAATAAGCATGACATTAAAATTGCAGTAAGTTCACACACTTAGGGTAGCCTAAAGCAAGACATATACACTGGACATATTCTAGAGGATAACAAAACAACTAACATGCACCGGATAAAATGTAAAGAATGACGAAAAATGTACTTAACGCACATCAACGGACAAAATATAAAGGATAGCAAAAACTAACTAAGGAACATGCATCAGAAAAAACTGGAGGATAACAAAAATAACTTATGCATATACACCGGACAAAATGTAGAGGAAAAAAAGCACATACACCAGACAAAGTTTAGAGAATAACAAAATATAACTTAGGCACATACAGCTGACAAAAATCTAGAGGATGAAAAAAAACTAACGCACATACACTGGACAATATGTAGAGGATAACAAAAATGTGCATATCGCACATACATTGGGCAAATGCGTGAGTGGAAGAGGTAAACGACATTAAGGCACATTCACCGCACTCAGTCTGGAGGATTTCAAAACAACTGACACATATACACCTGACTAAAGGAAGAGGACAAAAAATAACTAATGTGCTTACACCGGATTTAGGCTGGAGGCTGACAAAAATGTCACTAACGCATTTACACCGGACTAACGGTAAATAATGACAAATAATAACTAACGCACATTCAACGGACAAAGCGTCGTGGATGTCAAAAAAGATAAAGAACGCACATACACCGAACAAAAGGTAAAGGATATCAAAAAATAACTAACGCACGTTCACCGGACAATACCTCGAGGATGACATTAAAACTATTGTACGGGTATATACACCGAACAAAGTCGAGAAGTAAAATAAAACAGTTTACGCACATTCACAAAGTCTGGCGGGCGTACTAATTAAGTTACTTAAGAAAATATACCGTACACAAAATATTATACTTAATTCTGTGTTAAATTTGTATTACAAAAGTTACGAGATTACCTGAAGCACCACTGGTTGGGTAATAGGTCCCTCGGCGTACAAATACTGTTTGGTAGCAACGTAGTACCAGTAAGTTCCAGCAAAACTTGTAGGATTGTCAAGGTTATTTCTGATACTTGAAATGCCAAAAACCATTGTGCCAATGATAGCAGTTTCGTGTTTAGAACGTAGTTCTGAAGTTACAAAATATCTTAAAGTAGAGCATAGCATATTTTTGTCATATGTAATCGGCAAAGTTAAGGAAACGTTAATTTGAGAGAGGAAAAAACACATCCAAATCATGTAAAAGTACAATGAACGAATTTCGTTAAGAAGGTGCAATTCAATACATAATGCTTCGTGAACAATTATGACCAACACAACCTCACATAAGCCGCACATTTAAAGCCTTTCATAAGTCATACCCTTTAAACTTTCTATAAGTCGTACCCTATAACACTTCCAAAGCCATATATTTTAAGACTTCTATACGCCGTACCCTTTAAGATTTCTATAAGTCGTACCCTTTAACACTTCCATAAGTCACACACTTTAAGACTTCCATAAGTCATACCCTTTACAATAAGCCGTACCCTTTAAGGTTTTCTTAAGCCATACACTTTAAAACGTCCATAAGCCATACATTTCAAAACTTCCGTAAGCCATACATTTTTAAACTTATGTAAGTCATACCCTTTCAGATTTCTATTAGCCGTAGCCTTTAAGACTTCCATTAGCCGAAACCTTTAAGACTTGCAAAAGTCGTACCCTTTAAATCGTCCATAAGCCATACCCTTTAAGACTTCCATAAGCCATATACTTTAAGACTACTATAAGCCATACCCTTTAAGACTTCCACATACCATACCATTTAAGCCTCCCATATGCCATACCATTGAAGACTTCCATAAGCCATACCCTTTAAGACTTCCATAAGCCATATACTTTAAGACTACTATAAGCCATACCCTTTAAGACTTCCACATACCATTCCATTTAAGCCTCCCATATGCCATACCATTTAAGACTTCCATAAGTCGTACACTTTAAGACTTTTCTACGCCGTACCCTTTATTTGCTCTAGTTCATTTTTTATTTTATCACTTCTTTCGTTTATTGTTCTTTTGTTCATTAAGCGTTCCTTCATACACTCACTTCATATCATCTCTTCGTCATTGATTATTTCATTTGTTTCAATATTTTGTTAATAAAAAAGGTAGAATATCAATGTTTTACCAATGAAGTGCAGAGTCATGTCGCCATATGTAAAGTATGCCTGGATCTTAAACGCCCCAGTAGGTATCTCCACCATGGTGAAGCGCATACCTGAAATATAACAAGAGTTAGAATGACGTTGACAGGAAATCGGCAACAATATACGAAAATCTACGTTTTTTCTTGTACCCCTAGGTACTCGATGAAGGCATAGGTTATTGTCCAGAACAATTGTTCTAAAAGTGAGATCATATGTTATTCTGAGAAACTAGCCTATTATCCGAAATTTAGGTTCTTGAACAAAACGTGGTACATGTATCTGAGCAAACAATATTGGTTTCTTTGAAACCTTATATTCTAAGGTGTATTTAAAAATGTATGATCTCCGTCAGTCTAAACGTAAAACAATATCTGTGAGAAAAGAGAAATTGTTACTGGACTACCTAAGATCACAGCTAGGAAATAGAGGATATCTGATGAGTTTTCACTTTATATAAAATTGTATTAGATGAGTCCAGGAATCTCTGTTAAGCAAGCCTCTGGCGAGCTTAATAAATGTTCCAGGACAACCTAATAAAATGTCATATGTAGTGAAAACGAGTTTGATATATTTTTTATCACATGACACTAAGTCGTTACTTATATAGATATTTTTACTGTTTTAACAAAATTGATAATCTAGTAAAGTCTATGACGTCATATTTCGTCATATACACTAGTTGTGGCGTCATCGGTTCTTAAATGTAACGTGTTGTTTGTGTAAGAAAATATGTGATGATTATAATTATTTCACCGGAAATAAGCAACGTCATGTCATAAATGTGCATTTTTTAAGCCCAAGAAAAAACTACCAACAGTGAAAAGAAACATGTGCATAAAACTGCATAATGGCAAATGCGGATACGTCTTTAACATTTGGCCTGCCAAGGGCGACCGTGATAGAAATTGCAAACAGCTTGGAATCAGATTAGACGCCAAGCTGTTTGACAATTGTTCGGCAAATTGTTTCCCCAAATATTGAACAATTCTGATGAATTTTAAAATCTATGCAGGCGACAGTTTCAGCAGACGACATTTTTTCCAGCAATCTAAAGGTTTATTAGACTAAGCAACTTTTTTACAGTTGGGCCGCAAAACAAACACTTATTATGACAATTTATTCAATGGCCTGGTGCCTGGCTAAATGGGGCCGCCATGTTTTTAAGAATGTGACCGCAAACATTGCCAATGGCGGCTTTCTTGACACATTTGAGATATTTTTGTTTTTCGTTAAAAATAGCCGAGGATGTTCCGAATGTCCTAATTTTATCAAAACTCAACATGACTAACCTTGGGTCAACACTGTATCGTAAACCACCTCCACTGCATTGCACGTGCTACCATCGCCCCCACAGACCCCACAGGCATCAACTTCTAAGTCATCAGTTGTGTTCTCACAGTTGAAAGCCTTAATACAATGTTGAAATAGATATATAAATATATGTATTCAGTAATCGGTTGTCTTCATAACAGTGTAAAAAATGTATTCGAACTATCATTTATCATATAGAACTCATGTTTATAAAATAATTAAAAGAAAGATTTACTATAGCTTAACTTGTGTATAAATCGCGGTTGAAATGTTTACGATTCAAGATGCAAGCAATACAATGGATTTTATTAATTTATTTCGGCCACAGTTTATCAAATATAATGTATGGCGCCATATAACCTATACAGTGTTGCGGTGCGTAAAACCAAACTCAATCAATAAAATATACCACAGTGTGGTATGATTAATAGAGTTGTGCCTGTACTGAAAATGACCATTCAATAAGATATGGGATTTGTAATACAGAACGTAAATAGCGAAATATTAATTATCCACCTAGTGGTGTTTCTGTATATAGTACAACAGATTATATACAATAAATGCTTTTTTTATTATCGTTTTGTTATCAGTACTAACGAGTCTTAAAAAATATCTTTGTACCACTTGAACAGATTCTGTTCACGTATATTACTACATTTGTTACACTAAAAATAAGTGGTATCAACATTCAATGCCTATTATATTTCTCTACTGTAAATAATATTACATGCATTGTCATATCTTCCCTAGGTAAATTAACGGCCAGTTTCGACAAATTTATGTCACCGATTATGCGATTTTCATATAAAACCATAACTAAATGTAAAAAGTAAATGTTTAACAGACGAAATTTCTCTCTACGTCATCCAAAGATCTTAGCATCTTATAACAATTTTAGGATCAGGCATTTGCAGCAGTTTGCACCAGTTCTTCACACAATTTGTCAAATAAGTAATACAGAGAGGAATACGTTCCACATTCGCCTTCAGCAACAGAATTGTTAACTGATCTGTTAAGGACCATGTCATTTCAACAAATGTGTGTTTGCCTTGATTCTGTTGTGTTTATATGTAGTTATAACCACAGATCTGAGAACCAAGCAAAGGATTGTTTTAAACAGGGAGTCAAATAATTCTGTGCTCGGGAAGCAAGCTTTTGTTTGGCAGCTGACTATGATAACCTCGGGATAAACAATAAACACTAATATCTATAAACAAATGTACTGTTATAACAATACCATGAAATTTCCATTTAACACTGTTTCTTAAAACCCCGCCATCACGACATACATTGTTTCACTTTTATTTTAATTCACAACCACCTGGTATCAAGACAATATTTGTTTACTATACTTAACTGATGTTGCAACTTTACAGCAGTCTCTGCACATATGACTACATCGTCCGCAAAGAGAAGACAGATACTATCGGGTATGTTTTAGGTAATGAAAAAAACAGAACCACACTTTTTACGTAACAGGGGGAATAAATCATTATTAAAAAGTCATTATTAAAAAGAAAAATTGTTACTGGACTACGTATGCCCCCTGTTTGGTTCCAATGTTATATAGAAAAGGTTCTGCAGTAGCATTCATAGTTCTGATACATCACAGCTTGAATATAGAAATTGTTATCTATTACAGAACCTCAAGCTCTAATTGATAAGTTTGTGATTTTCTTCTTCCCGCATACATAGTTTTGTGTTTATAGAGAAATAGAGGATCCTACACGTTATGTCATTTCGTAAGAACTTTTATTAAACGAGTTCAAGAAAAGGTTATTAAACGAGCCTTTGGAGAGTTTAATAAAGTATTCATGAACGACCACACTTGTTGGAGATCGTTGTTCCGTGATTTGTTCTTAAATCAAAGAAAATGGTATTTATATGACAAAGTCTTATACATCGGTGTTGTACATATGTTATTGACATTCTTCTGGAGTTCCTGGATCATTTTGTGCATAGGGCGTATGGATTGTACAAAGAATACTTTCTCCCCATGGCTTTGGAAATTAGCCATTGTCTAGGATTCTTATAAGAATATTAAACAAAATCATTTTCATTTCAAACATTGTGCATTAGTATTTGTTACAGCCATGAGTTCGAATCCCGGTTTTGGATATGTCGTGTGTTTTACGTGAATAAAACCTTAAGCTGGTTTGAGGCAGGTCGGTAGTTCTACCCGGGTGCTTTCTGTGCCTGAAGCAATGTATAGAGCTTCCCTGGGGTCTTCGATCACCTGTAATAAGCTGGATGTTGCGAAATGACTGAAACATATCGAAGTGATAAACCACACAACCATGACAAAACATATAAACAAACGAAATACCAGTGGTATACTTAAGGATTTTCTGTACAGGTGTCATAAAGAAAAAAGTTGCAATAAATTTATGAAAGGCGTATAATAATACTAACGATGCAGTAGCCTTGCAAACAGTATCCTTTTTTTCCAGAAGTCCGCGGCAAATTGTTGGTCTCTACAAATCCGGTCTGTGAATCTAGATTGCACGGCGTCCCGTCAGGCATTAACCCAAATCTCTGGTTGGCCCCCGCAGATCCTCCTCCTACTTTATCACATGTCACCTCACATTGACCATGAACTAAAAAATAACACGTGATTTGTTATTATAACGTATTGATATTAAACTAAAGTAAAATGTCATAACAAAATATTTATCTAAAATAAACCACTATATTTCATAATTACATTTTGACCTAAGATAAACAACTGTATTGTTATAATCATGTAATGATATAAAATTAACCAGTGCATTTTCATGCTTACATTTTCACATAAAATAAACAATTGTATTGTAATAACTATGTAATGACATAAAATTAACCACTGTATTTCAAAATTACATTTTGACCTAAAAAAAGCAATTGTATTGTTATAATCATGTAATGACATGAAATTAAACACTGTATTTTCATGCTTACATTTTGACCTAAAATAAACAACTGTATTGTTATAATTATGTAATGATATAAGATTAACCACTGTATTTCATAATTACATTTTAACCTATAAAACAACTGTTTTATTTTAATTATATAATGACATAAAAATAACCAGTGTATTTTCATGCTTACATTTTGACCTAAAATAAACAACTGTATTGTTATAATTATGTAATGATATAAAATAAACCACTGTATTTCATAATTACATTTTAACCTATAAAACAACTGTTTTGTTATAATTATGTAATGACATAAAATTAACCACTGTATTTTCATGCTTACTTTTTGACCTAAAATAAACAACTGTATTGTTATAATTATGTAATGACATAGAATTAACCACTGTATTTCATAATTACATTTTAACCTATAAAACAACTGTTTTGTTATAATTATGTAATGACATAAAATTTACCAGTGTATTTTCATGCTTACATTTTGACCTAAAATAAACTACTGTATTGTTATAATTATGTAGTGACATAAAATAAACCACTGTATTTCATAATTACATTTTAACCCAGTGCATTTTCATGATTACCTTTTGACTTAATTATCTAGTGTGTGTCATGATTTTAAAAACAATTCTGGTTTGACACTACCATAATGTATAACATATTGACATGTTGTTTATTCTTCAAAGTTATTACACAGGTTATCCTACCTGGAGGAAATACTGATAAGACATGAATAAATTATGTATCTGATAAACAGTTCTAAAACACACTGCTATATTGATAACATTTAAGTTTGCTGTAGAATTTTCATTGCTTTTTGTAAAATTTACATTTTCTGTTAAACGCATATTTACTGTAAAACTTGCATATGCAGTATAACTTACTTTTGTTGTAGAACGCTGATCCAGTGTTCTCGAACTCGGAAGAAGTTAGCCCGAAGCGTTCATATAAATTGTTAGCTTTTAAATGGGTACATGTCTCTCCGGCTCGTTGGTTGATTAATGTCGATTCAACGGCGCTGTCACCACTACAAGGCTACAACGTGGGTAAAAAAAGTTAAATATGTACATGTATCACCGACGGTAATACTTGAATTGAACGGATGGAAATGTCGGAAGCAACACAATCAAAAATTTAAGGAAAAGAACAACAGAAAAATGTAGATTGTAACATAACATCGAGATGTAGGTCGTAACAAATCAATAAAATAAATGTTGTAAAACGACAAGGAAAGGAATGTTGTAATAAAACAAGGAAATGAAGGTTTTAATAAAACAAGTAAATGAAGGTTTTAATAAAACAAGAAAATGCATGTTGTACCAAAAAAGGGAATAAAACAAGGAAAGAAATACTTTATTCGGGATAAATCTAGTTTGGACCGGGATACACGTAACGACAATATTAGAATCTAAACTCTAAGATATGAATAATTGAGACTGTTTGAATGAATATTTTTGAACTTAAAATGTGACTTTAATAACAAATAGACATTTCAGAAACTTAGAAAAAATTGAAGTGTTTTCATAAAGTAAAAGCAACATAATTATCCGAGGTTAAAGTAAAATCCGATTTCAAGTTTTACCGGTGTTATGCAACATGAAATACAACAACAACAACAACAACAACAACAACAAAAATCAATTGTCGTGAAGTGTATACACACATGATTCAATGCATATTTACGTGTAGACACACACGCACACGATTATCATTCGTATGCACACGTATATAGTACATGTAATTACCTCAGTATTGCACGTTCTTGCATCATACTCTAAGCCTGGGCACCACGCCGAATTCTTTGGTCTGAAGACGACAACAATAACTGTCATTGCGGGAAAATACGCAAACGCCGCTACCTTTATATTATATATTTCTAACTAGGTATTATCAACAACAACACACAACTATAATTGATGCTAAAAACATGTTTTACAAATCATTTTGAAAAAAAGTTATTTGAAAAAAAGGTTATCTTTATTATTATTTTTAATTTCAAATACCTCTTTAATGTTTTGGTAAAATATACTGAGAGCATGCAAGGTTTTATTTAAATGTTCTAAGCTTAACCGAATTAGCAACATATTTATCATACATGTATTTGATATATGAAAACAAAGCAAAATACGCTAAATATATAGATCTATGGCTTATTTATATACATTTTTCATTAGTTTTTACATAAATGTATGGTAATGGGCGGCTGAAGTCGCATTTTCACATCAAAGAAGCGGTTTATGACCGCTTATTTAATGTATTTTTAACTGTAACAAGCAGTTGTTTGTTTTTAAAATAATGATAATTGTTATTTGTTCTTTTTAAATATATGTGTTTCCCCTGATGAAGAATAATTGCCGAAAGTTATCGGATGATTAAATTTAACTGTTTAGCTCTGTTTTGTTGAATTTTCCCTAATTTATAATTCACACTTTGTCAACATTGCATCCCCCGGGATCCAGAGCATGTAAAAAATAGTCTGTTTGCTGTATAAATCTCTCCTACTATATAAAATAAAATTCGAGGCCAGTCTCCAGAAGTTACCAGTGTTAACTCAGGATATATGACTGACGTGGGTGGACAAAACACCGTTAAATGTAACAATTATTTCAACAAGATCCAATATCAAGAACGATATCACGAATATACACAAAGCGATACCCGGATAGTATACGGTATAGTGTGACATCAATTAAATAGAATATCATCCCTGGAATTATTATACATCATTTCTACCCGCGAGTTATGAAACTCTGTAAGTTCATCTTGTAACAGTATTATTAGTTAAAATGAACAATAGTGTAAGTGTTCTTGAAAAACAAAACTTCCCAAAAGTGTAAATTTTGAAAATTGTATTTTTTATTTACTAACGTTTGTTTATTTAACCTGGGTAGTGTAAAGTAATCATTGAAAACCAAAACTTGATTCTCGAGATGAACTCGTTGAATAGGCTCGTTGGCTTGACTGGGCTGTACGCATGTACATGACTCATTAAAAAGAATATAGCTCAGTGTAAAATAAAAAAAAATGTTTCCTTTATACTACATTGGATGACGTTTATTGCGTGAAATACAGCAATAACAATCTCCGTATAAAAATCCAACATTTGAACGCTCTATGGTTCTTGACAATAATTTTTTTTTGAAAGACTTAAGTCTTTGCTTTTAACTATTTACGCAATGTAAATACTGTCAGTCCTTTGACAATATTTATGTCAATTATCATAGTTTTCCTATAAAGTGATCAACTCAAAACAAAAGTATCCCATTGGTTCAATAAACATATTCCACTGACATTACGCCATAACTATATTTCAACATGATTGATAATCCTATCTATATAAGTATATGACAATAGTTTTTATATTTTGATATGTTTTACAAAACTGGCATACTTTGGATTATTGCAGCGTCTCTGACGATACTGTACCCCAGTCCCGCACGTCCGACTGCATGACGTCATTGCACCCCATTCCGCCCATACGCCAGTGACTTCCTCGAACAAAGTCAAGGATAGGCCTGTATCCGCCCGCGTGATACAATCGTAACTCCCGCCATTATTATATGAAGAACATACCTGCAAGTATACAAACAGCCGTGATCATAAGGTGTCAGACCTGTATTAAATTGCTTCCAAGGTAATAACCCAAGAAAGTAGTTCCCTAAGAAATCTGAATCTAACTTCAGTGGGTATATAAGCGGTTGAAAACTTGTATGGATACATCTGGTTGACTTCGTTCTATTGAGTATGAGATGTGTAAATAATGTTTTATTAGTACTGATATTTCTTTTTCATGACTATTCCCTGGAAAAGAGATTGCCATCGTAATGTCATAGAGACGTGACTTTTAAACCGTAAATGATTAACGCTTGTATTTCCATGACTTCATGTTAACAAGCAACACTTCATTTTTTAAACAGTTATATAAATTGGTTGTCTAATTTCCTAAACATTGTCCTATCTGCAGTTCTTTGATATAAACAGCACTGTGTGATTGAAACTATTTCCATGGTAGTGGTCGGGAACAAATTAATTTTCCTGCAAACGCCTTATGTCGAGAACTCATTTCTTTGTAGACACTAAAACAGGAACCGCGCAGGTGCGGAGAGCCATGGGTATTAAATAGGCAGGTAGACATGTAAATGGTTGAATTCACAAAATTCTGAAATAATGGACAATTCTATAAATCTAAAGTTCACTCTTTGCAAAAAAGTATCTTCTCAAAACCTAACCAAAGTTTAGAAACGTTTCATTTTATAAAAATGCAATGAATCTAAAAAAAACGACAAAAAAAACAACAACTCTGAAATGACCTCAAATTCAGAAGGCTCATATGTCTGAGCAGACAGTATCTCTTTGTCTATAGCGGCGTGAAACCAAGGCGACTTTCTAAAAAAGAGGGTAACTTAAACGTCCGGAGAAGTTTCTTTTATACTTGTTTATGGAGAGACTAAATATAACTGCGCCGGCTGCAAGAGTATTTTTTATTATATGAATTCAATAATATGTTTTGTATATCATACTATTTATCTTTATACCTGCATACCGATCATTTGAAAATACCGCTGCACGATGTTGTTCAAACTGCAAATCAAAGAAAAAGAATGGCCCTACCCAGTCTTGAAGCAGTGACCCTTACTTTCACTGTGTGAGCTATGTTGCCGACACGTAACGCAAATAAATTTATGCAGGGATAAAACATACCATACTATACAATAACTGCATGTCCAAGAAGTAAGACTCGTTTGGACCCGTACCTCGACAACAATACATTTTTTTTCAAATGAACTGCAATAAGAATACGTATATTTTATCTGTCAAAACGTGACTGATGTCATCACTCATTACATAAAAGCCCTTTTTTCATTAATTGCAACAAACATCAAGTTTCTTTCGAAAATTTGACGATAACTTTCTACTTGTCCAGTACTTTTTTCTTTTAACAATCATAACGTTGACGAAAGAGACTGAATTTTGGTCTTTCTCTCGACTCCATTTTTTTTAATATAGTTATCGATTCGCAAATGCGCCAGTTCAATATTTTGATTGTGATTTCTTGGAGTAACATAATACAATGAAGAGGACTGAATGATTGACAAATGACGTTTTCAGTCAACCAAAGTCGAAAATAAAAAAGCAGGAAACTTCATTTGGTAGAGACTCAGACCAGTAAATGTGATAAGATAGAATAACATATCATGCGTTGTGCACACAAAATACTACTGTTAAAGCAATATTCCAATGCAACATTTTTGTAACAAGCGTTTTGATTGGGTAATCGGTCTAAATTTGCGGCACATAAATCTACGATATACTGTCGGAAAGCCTCATTAATATTCAGAACGTCATAATGACGTCACAGAACCGTTTGAATGGAATGTCATCAAAGTACTGAGAGCGTTACAA
>JAULCC010100732.1:0-14174 GCA_032358795.1 Nuttallia obscurata
GAATTAAGCAAATAAATATAATATTCTTAAATTCTCAAACCAAGATTTTTTTAGATACATGTATACCTATTCTGAATGTATTTCCTTCCATTTAATCAGTAAAGGTTGAACGTTGTTTTTTATTACTGTAGTTTTTATCTGTTTTTTTAGTTACAAACAGGTTTTGAGTCGGAATTAGCCAATCCAATTTTGTCACTTTGCTCAACGAAGCTTAGTTGAAACCAAGCACGGTGATCTGGTGCTTGTAAGTGAGTTTGCAATGGAGAAATCATCAACTTAGAATGTACAAAGTTTTTATAATATCCGTATAGGATTAAACAAATGTTGTATACTCTTTGACACACATATTGCTTTCTCACATATTATTTTTCATGAATGTATGTGTTAAATTTTGAATTAATGCTTATAACGCCATATTAAACTCGTGTTAATGGCAAAATATATTGTCAATTTGATTTTGCTGATTTTGCCAATAAAAATTGAACGTAATCGAAAGCAAATAACTAAAACATATAATGACATGACACTGTTAGTTAGAATGCATGGAAACTGCCAGGTTGTCAAGAGAAATGAATATGGACAATCCATATGTCTTATGGTGTTAGACGATTATACCATTCGTGATCAGTTAATACAATCTGTTTTACCTACATTACTTTCTTATCAGTTAACGCTAGTTTGGTATGGTCAGCCAACTGGTGTGAAATCCTCATATATGCATGTGCATAGATCAAAGCATGCAAAGTTGTTAGGAGAAAATAATATGAAAAATTTAAACAATTTTCAGACTCAAAAAGAATGTTTTCATGGGGTGTTTCCGTTTCGTTAAAAAAATATTTATTGATTCGGAAAACAATCGAATAACATTGGTTGACCTTTAAATCAACCATGCATTAATAACTAGTGTTTGCAGCTTACAATTTTAGATTACTTTAAAGTTATAGTGCATCGCTAGTTTCTTTAAGAAATCAAAAAATATTTGTCCGGTGGAATAACAAACGTTTAAATTGCATATAATCGGTTGTATGTTTTTTTGTAAAAGCTTCAATTCAACCTGACATAGACACTATTATTCTTTGACCCTACATAAGTTGAATTATTAATGAAATGCTGCCAACGTTTTCTAATAAAGTTTTATCAATAAAGATAACTTACAAAACACATTCGACTACTAAACATTACGAGACGAGCTCCCAATAACATTTTATGTCTGTGAGACGTTCTAATTTAGATGTCAGATAATTTCAAACATAGTTAAGATAATTCTACCTTTTTTGGTCTTATTATTGCAATGTGGGACATTACAGCGTTAGAAATGGAACAAAATGGTTTTAGTGTTTTTTCTTGTATCGCCCTACTTCTACTCCCATACTTTTATCTACTGTTCAACTGAAGAGAGTTTTCTATGTATCGTGTTTCGAGTAGAAAACAATCATAATATTTTTTGTTTTTATGCCAACTCAAATGCAATTTAAACGTTCTCATAAAAAAGTAATATTACTTTCAAAGAGAATAACACTTTAATGATGTTTTCTGACAAGATAACATATATCAGTACTGTTTTTGTGTCGACCTTTCGGGGGATACATAGGGATCGCTTTGTCCGTCTATCAGACGGTCCATCCGTCTTTCCGTCACAGAAACTAAATGTTGCTATATGTAAATAGTTCTTCTATTCTTTAAACGTCAAATTAGATGGTTTATGACAACAGGGACGTGATGCTACCAAATGCCCCAGGTCAAGGTCATTCTTGACAGAGTTTTGCGTTTGTTTCACTTAGATATTTGGATTTTCTGACAAAAAAAAGAGGGCGACACTCGCGTTCTAGATACTGATCACCCATCTTGTTGACTTATATGACTTCATCTGTTACACTTGCCTACATATCTTCTTTCTTATATCTGCGAAAACATTCTATACCTGCTATACATACATCACGGAAACAAACGTACATACCGACTATACATACCGTATTTAAATGGTTCTTTGTTAAAATCTATGACAGAAGAGCCATACGGTGATAGAAGGCTTTGTGTTTAGTTTCATGCATTGCACAGCAAATGAAAAGATCACAATAACGCAAAATTCTGTTTTAAATGGGATAAACAATTATTATTGGATCCGAAAATGGGTATTCATTAATTATACACAATACATGTAGTATGCGTAATGTTAACGAAACGTATTCTGAATGAGTAACGATCACTAATCGGTTACGTAGTAATTAAATACAAGAAAATAGCATTTGATTTACAAGACACATAACATAAATTATCTATATATCTGAAAGTTTATAATCTCTAAATAAGGAAATATTTTCATAATATATATAATGTATTAATCATTCATGCAAATATATGAATTTAAACTTATTTTATCAGTTCGAGTATGGTTAAAGCATATGGCTTATGTAATCACTTTCAATAGTCTGTTTCTTGGGTAAAACAATAATTAAGTATCTAATGGAAGGCGAAAGAAATCCTGATTTGGAACTCGAACACGTAACCTCCTGAGCGTAAGGCAACACCGTTTTTCTTACACCAATGAGTCCTTTACTTATTTAATAAAGACGCATTTAAAGGTCATTAGTTCATTAGTACTCTATTAAAGACTGACTGTTGAATAAAGTTTTGTCGTGAATACAACAGTTTTCTTTCTTTGACATCGCGTTGAAGAATTAGCATTTCCTATAGTAAGTAAATGACTGAAAGCAAATAAAAGGAGAATATTACTAGACTTCTTAAAGTAATTTTCAAGACAACACATGAGCTCCAATATCATTTGCTCAGACATACCTTCTTCGACTGATGTACTAAGACACACAGTCACATAACCAACGTTTACTGACATATTATATATTTTCGCAGGTGTTTATAAATAGATGTACAATACAGATTGACATAATATTTTATTACAGTTTCTTGTCATGACCATAGTTACATAAAGTTTTCACAGGATAACGCTTTAAGCGTGAGAATAACCACCAAAAAAACACACACACATTTTTTATAAGTTCAGATTTTACCACATTGGTTTCTATATTATTGCAAAAACATGACAAGGCTTTACCGATGAATTTGAATTTAAAGGATTGAAAAGACAGACATACAGTACAGTAGAGTATTTTTAGGTTTTCTTTCATGAAATTATCCATTTGGCTCTGTGTTATAGACATACTTACTAACCTGCTTCAATAGTCGTGCATCTTTCGTCTTCAGGAACATAGACATGTTTTATGTGAGTTCTTTTAACAGTATATTAAATAACTTAAAATCTCATATTTGATAAGAAGATGATACAGCCATTTAGACCAGATAACGCCAATATGTCAGTGAAGGTTTGTCACTGATAACTCAATACAAAATATGTGAGCATTCTTATTTAATAAAATGATTATATATTTCAGATAAGCTATACGCAACTTCTTTTTATTCATTATCTTTATTCATTATCTTTGTTCAAAGCTTCAATTTTTAACTTCAGTTATTGGTTGATTATCTTTTTCGATAGGTACCTACCAGTGTGAATAAGTCCCTACCAGTGGCCTTTAAACCCCCATACAGGTCAGCAGCTGTGAACGAATATTTTTTCGTGGGATCTAACACTAATTACACGGTAATAGTTATACAGTAACATGATCGGGTAATCAACACTTTCTGGTGTGCCGTTATTTACACAAATGATTTGATGTTTACAGAAATAACCATTTTAAATGTGATCAGGCATTTATACTTAGTGTTGTCTCCTTGACTGGACTTTTCCCTTGTGTCGACATTCTCTAGTAATAATGCATGTCCATAGTAATACAAATGCATGGTATCCTCTAGCGTGTTAATTGTCTTGTCATTTCAAAAACCTTTTTGCTTCTTTCAACATTGCAATGTAGTTAAATAACATAATAAAAGTAAAATTTAGAGTATCTAAAACATTTATATATATCATCTATTTTATCACAGCTTTATGTTTAATCAAACACTATCTTGTCATGGTAAATTTGGTCAAGGATGTTTATATTTAAATATCATTGCAAAAAAATATTAAGATGTACATGCCACTTTTAAGAGAGCTCGTGTACATGCAAATATATATATTTTTAATTTAGACTATCTGTTGTTGCTTACCAATTTCGATTGATATTACATGTGTAATAACTGGTATTTTAAAAGTGTCTTTACTTTGCATGTAAGCGCTCATTTCATTTTCAACTTTTCAATTTACAATACATTATTACAAACTCATACAGTAAAGCGTTTGGCATTTGTCTGTTTTGTTTATATATATAAGAATGACGTTTGTATCATAACTACATGATGTTTCTTATAATGGTATCATATAATCACTTTTTGGAAATACTTACGTGTAATCTTTATTAAATATAAACTTAATATGCTGTACAATCATGATACATTCATAAACACTAATATACCATGAGGTAGTTTTACGTGGTCAAATAACGATCACCGTACCCGTCTTTCAACAACGAAACACCAGAAACCGATAATTCTGCATAATTTCCAATCACACTTTTCTTATGGCTAGATTCGTTGTAAAATATTTATTTCGAAATAACCTGTGCTATTTCAGGTTCTCTACAATAACAAAAATACCCTTCGTAACTGGTTAACTCAGTTATCGTTGGTATTTGTACGTCTGTGAATGAACAATAAAACCTCTACGTCGCTAAACGCTCATTAACTTGTACAAGAGTTACTGAAAGCTCGAATTGGATAATGTCTCGTCTTCTAATAGGTCCAAACGTATACGTTCAACAACCGTGTGTTTTTGTAACTATGGAAAAGATACCAAACATTGGAAAACACACTGTTAGAGCAGAGAGAATATCTCGAGATAGCAAAAGCGTTAAAACATCCAAACTATATCATTTGGGTTATTGATTTCCTTTCAGAATATATTTGATAAAAGTTGTTTCATCAAGACAATGACCTTGCTAAATATGCCTTAAACCGGTTCCATATAAAGACGAATCCCACTCATACTTAAATTTGAAGTCATGCCATGTAGGTAATATCATTGATTCGAGATTATATTTATCTGGGTGTCGAATGGTTACATCCGGCAGAGAGCTAATTCCACATGTTTCTCCCTCCACTCAATTACATGTACATGGGTACCTTTAGAAATTTATCCCACTGTGTTCTGGCTCCAGTCTGCGCTTCTGTTAACGGCCAACTTACAAGTTGATCGGGGATAATACTATCAAATAAAGCACTTTTGGTTGTATGTCAAATATGACAAGAGTGTTATTTAAACGTGGTATATTTTCATCACTATTTATTATCTACATTAAAACAAAGTATATTTACATCTTGCTACATTGTGTTCATTGTTAAATACGCCGTGTAATAAACTATTGCTTTGAATACAGCATCTTTCACGTTGGTATGATATGTATTTAAAACTTTTAGCTCATTAATTTAGCTCATTTATTTACTGTGTTTTAAAAGATAATTTATTTTTTATTGGTGATATAAATATATGAATATATGAAACAAAACGATGTTTCAAGAAATCATTCAATGTAGTAAAGGGGTAGTTATAATAAAATTTATTCGCTTAGTTACACAGAGAACTAATGCAAAACGTGAATCTCCCGGTGAGGAACCTTTCCGTAGAAGAGTTGCGCACATACTTATATATCCGGGCACGTTGGCAATCCGGTCCCGCATACTTATATCTCACATGGATCTCACGACGAGCAACTTTTACTCCAGAAGAAATGGTGCGTATAACATAATCCCGTGTACAAAGCTGGAAGTGTAATATACGAGACGACACCCGCAAAGTTAAAGTAAAATCGCGATAAATGTGCCAACATAGTTACCGTTAGACAGTATTAAGGGCTCTTTCGTACCGAAAATACCATCAACAGAAGTTCAAAAGACTCTACATGGGCGCCGATAGTTAAGTTAGTTTTAAGTTTAATTTTAAGTTTAAGTATAGTACTGGTATTACCCAAGAACATGTAGAAATTTTAAAATGTAATCACTTCAGATTAACGTTTGGTAGTGGGGAAGGTTCTTGTGTTTTACCAGTGTTATACAATTGTTTATTTTTGTGTATATTAGTTCATTATGTGAAAAACATAAAAAAAATTGTTTAAGCTTATTGAATGATATTTTGAATTTTCTTTATTCAATAATTTGAAAATTCAATAACAATTACTGAAACTATACTGTTTTTTTTTTGTCAACTATTGCTATTCATGTTAGGTATACATTTAATTAACTTAAGCTGGAAATAAAGCTTATTATCACAACCTAATAACATATGCAGTTGAAATATAAGTGTGCACATAGAAATGTGTAAAGTGTCTGAAGTCACCTGAAATGATTCAAGTCCCAGTTCAAACTGATGCCTCTGCAGATTCATATGTATTAAAAGTAAAATTATTCTATCTGCACTTAGATTTTATCGTCTCACATTTCTTTTTTCATTTTATCAAATGTCTTTGCCGACAACTCAATTCAAATGCAGCTTTTTCGACGAGAAAATTCATAATTTTATCAGGAAGTAGAATGCAGATGGTAGTATTGATGAATAAGACAACAGTATTTTATGTTTGAACACAGACACTTTTAACAATATAATTTGTTTCATAAAAGCCAAGATCATCCAGACAACAATGTTCTGTTTTTGTTCTCCGTATAAGCTACAACAAATATAGAGTAAAGTGCATACTGAAAACATTCCTAAATATCTAAGCTAACGATCGGGTTGTAATGTTTTTTTGAAATCTGACTGACATCAAAAATGTTATTTTCACTGCAAAGACTAACTGTAATGCTTCTATACCACGCAATATTTTCAAAATAGCTGCTACAAATCCGGTTTGAAGAGAATGTTTTCCTTCAATGATTTAGGTATTTAGTCTAGCTGTCTGAACCACTAAACGAGATACGCTTGTTATATAAATTATTTGGGGATAGAACTTTATATACTGTGGCAATAGGACATAAACGAATTTAAGATTGGGCACTTAACCGACATATTTTAGACTCAAAAAATGAAGGCAGCACATTTATTGCTAGTTTATAAATGCAAAAACACCACAACCTAATATATCACGGTATTTACCGTCCTTTAACTCTTAGCCTACTGATAAAATGTTGTCTGCTTAAACTGTCGTCAGACTAGATTTTAAAATTCATCAGAGTCCCCCAATATTTGGAAAAAAAACAATTGGCCGAGTGTCAAACAGCTTGGATCCTGATTAGACGCCGTGTTTCTCGGCGTCTAATCTGGATCCAAGTTGTTTGCAAATTCTGTCTCGGTCGCCCTTAGCAGGCTAAAGGTTAAAAAATACATGTTCAAAGATGTGTGAACTTTAATGGTGATGTTGGTATAATGTTCAAATGTTCATTTAAGGCATCCATATCCCACCAGATGCACTGGCCTAATTAAACGATATTCTTATAGCCCTTAGATTATTATCATCGTCTGAATTATAACACATTTAAATAGCATTTTTACATAAGCTGCATATTTTAAAAATTCTTTACAAAAAATATATGCATACAAACATGCTTTCTATGAAAAGTATATGTAGGTATTAACATTTTAAAAGGGAACATTAAAGCTACATATAGACAAATTGTTAAACATCAGTAGGTATTAAAATTGCAAATTACAAATGGTAAACTAGATAAATAAATAATCCAATCACATAAGTTGTTAAGTTGTACTTAACTGACACCAATATAGGTATTAAATATATAATAAAAGCGAGAAGAACCTGTAAACAAAATGCATATGTTGCATAAAGGTTGTGTTTAAGTGTTCTTATTATTCACTTTCATGTTGATTTGTTTTTTGTTTTTAATTTTAAAGGTTGCTAAATGAACTTGAAACGTTTTTCTTTTTTGTGTGCTTTAATACTATTGTGAATGAATATAACTAGTTATTTTATTTCCTCACTTTCTTACAATCCAGCATCAACAGTGTCCAATGTCATAAAACTTACTCAATTTGAGCATTTAATATATATTTTTTGTTATTTTAATTACATTATTGGATAAAAGGACCAAATAATTTTAAAGTTAATTGTCATTGCGACGAAGAAATTTAATCTTTCAATTTTTTCTTAAAATGTTTGTAACCTTGGTGATAAAATGCAAATAGAATTTATCTATAGCAAGTAACTTAATCATTTTTTAATTTGAGTCACCTTTCCAAATGAGTAACTCAATTATCTAACTTCCACACAACCCTTCAGTTAAATGTTTTATAACATCGGGCACAAACTATATGCAGCAACATGGTAACATACTGCTTTTAGAACCTTACCGTATGTTCTTTTTGAATTTGACAAATTTTCTTATTTGGTAAAGTAAAATTTTGCGTATAATTACCCCGACTTAAACAACAAAAGCTGTTCTATTTACAAATGGTGTATATTGCTTAAAATGGTATTAAAGTGTCTGTCTGGCAATAGCTCTTACGAGAATGCATTAGCCATTCAATATATAGTTAATTAAAGATTGATAATCTTAGAAAATGTGTTCTCATATGAGCACTTATTCAATTATTTTAGATTGACAGTTCTTAGAAAACTCATTAAATTGTATTTATGTATTTCACTGACCTACTTCCATAGTGATACAGAACGTATTTCGACAGAATAAATTGCATGGTGAAGTATTTGCTTGATAATAGACATGTGTAGATTTCAATAACGACACGACTAAATAGACAGCACATTATTGAATTTAAACGGTGTATACAGGAAGCAAGTTTTGAAAACAAAAGCACGAAATGGAACAGCATATTTCATTTCCTGGATACATGCTTAATTCTTCATATGTTAACAACTTTTCTCGGTCAGAAGCGTATGCATCTGATACAAAAAAATAAGACAAGTTTGTTAGTTGTTTGTGTATTTGGAATTTAACGGCGCTTACACAATATTTCAGTTACAGCGCGACGGTTAGGGTCATAAATCCGTATTTGATATGATACCTGAAATATTAAGTATCATATCAATTATTTAAGTATCATATCAATTATTTGTGCTATTTTTAGACTATCATACACTATTTGTGTTATTTTAAGACTATCATACACGTTTGTTGAAATCATAATTATCGATTTATGACTCTAGCTTATAACAGGTGAATAAGACCCCGGGGACCTCTGTACACTATTCCAGGCACAGAGCGCACCCGGGTAGAACCACTGACCTACCGCAAGCCAGCTGGAAGACTTCCGCACTTGAAAAAATCTTAAGTGCCCAGACCAGGATCCGAAGCCACAGCGGTGAGGGGCTGAGAGATTGCAAGTCAATGACTATTACCATTCGGTCATGGAAGTCCCAAAATAAGACAAGAATTCAATCGCGCAAAAAGGTTGTACATATAGGTATCATTCAGTGAATGTGTTTGATGTCAAATTAAAGCATGCAGTCATGCAATATTTATATCGTATTTATCATAAAGAAATTAATTTCAGATTATTCAGTTACAGAAGGCATAATAGTGGGGGGGGGGAACGATTTCATATGTCCATCGTTGTATCATCTCAATCATATGAAGGCTTTATATTTCAGACACTTTAGAGATGACGGAAATGCTAACAGAAAGATCATAGCATGTGTCTGGTTCAATAGAACCACGTTCATTACTCCTCGACATATAGTGACTAACCGTTGACTGAAATAAACGTTTTGCCTTTTGTTTTCTTCAAGAAAATATGGTTTAAGAAATGTCTCATGTTTATGTGGTGAACTAACTCCTTACCATATCCATTTCAGAATATGTTTATGTTTGTTTATTTGGAATTTAACGTCGCTTTAACAGTATTTGAGTCAGCTCATTACAGGTGGAGGAAGACCCCGGGAGATCTCTGTACACTATTTCAGGCACAGAGTGCACCCGGGTAGAACCACCGACCTACCGCAAGCCAGCTGGAAGGCTTCCTCACTTGAAAAATCCGAAGTGCCAAGACCGGGATTGGAACCCACAGCGGTGAGGAGCTGAGAGATTGCATGTCAACGACTATGACCACTTGGCCACGGAGGCCCTAAATGTGTTTATGTATTTTTAGGCACGTTATGATAACATTCATAGGTACATGTACCAATATATTTCTTTATGTAAACATAACACGTGTTTCGATCAGACCTTGAAACATTATATTATCTAACTTAGTTTAATCATGCTCTCATTAAAGCCACATGAAAATAATAGGTTGAGTTTTAGATAACAATTGAATGAAACCATACAGCGCTGTTAAGAATGCTGTTAACTAACGCGTTTGTGCAATGCATGTGTTAATAACTTGGAAATGTATGACTTACGATTTTTGTAAACGTATGAGAAAAGAGTTAAAAGTATGTGTAAAGAAATGGCTAATGTATGGATACAAGAAATCTTGTGGACACAGACTGAATTTATAATAAATTGTTAAAAATATTAATAAAGAGTAAAATGCAAGTGTACATAGCTGGTAAACATAAAAACAGCATGGATAATTCATTGGTTATATGCATGACTAAAATTTATTTATTTATAGATCAGTCGACTCTCTGGGCCGACTGCAGTGAGTTTTGAATTTATGACTCACTTATTCGCATTAAGGTAGCAAAGTGCCAGACTGACGTCACTTTAAATAGTGATTTCAGCGTTTTAATTTCTAAAAATACACAGAGCCGTATGCTTCCCCCATTAATCTTTGTCACCTCTTTACGTTACAGCTCACTCCTCCCAAGAGAGCTCGGTTGTTGTTACCGTAATTTAAGTTGACTACAAACAAATTTCATTTTACAAGTTGGGAAATTCCAGTGATGAAGATCCGTGACATTACATTTGGCGGAATTAGTACAAATGCAGGGCACATGGTACCTACAAATTTACTTATTGACGGGGATTTATCCAAATATGGACTTGTTTACTATGAAATAAGAAACAGAGGATGCAGGGCTGGATTAACGATAAATAGGTATGACATTAGAGTTTTGGTCTATCTGATCTTTAAGTCTGATATAGTTCATGTATAGAAAATTTAATGGAAATAATATCTCCACTTCGCTCCCTTCGGTCGCTCGTTTCGATATAAATTCCTTTAAAGTTTCAAGAAATAAACTATATCTAATACTTATATTCCATTGTAACAGATGAAAAACACTATAAAGATTTGTCTGATGCCAGTAGCGAATATTCAACTGATAGAACATCCTCTGCCAAAATATGTGATACCCATGAAAAGACCACCGGGTACCCAAGTTCCAAATCCAAAACCGCACAGCAACCAGAACAAGTTATTACAAAATTGACTTCAGAATGTGAAACCGACGAGGACATCAGTCATCTTTGCAGAGGGAGACGGCTTCGGAAAATTCCGGATAGATAAGTTTTTAACTGACGGTAAAACAACGCATTTCGTGTTGTTGTTTTTATTTATAGTTTTGTGCAAAACCTGACGAGTATCAGCAAGAGTAGGGTATAGAAATATATGTGATTTTTATTTTCAAATGTCAGTTTTAAGCATACCATTATTTATATTAATAAGTAAGTGCTATTTGCGAGCACCAGGCAGGGTGAAGGAGAGAAAGTCGAATAATGAACTTGTTTGGCGTGTAGCTGAATTATACAATTCAACACTGTTGATTATGTTGTTATTGTTGCAACACATTTGCTGTAGAATTAAGCTTGGTTGTCATTATGTCGGAACGACATTTGATAAGGAGAGGAAGTATGTAACGGATTTTGTTTTCAATAAATAGTTCAAAACTACCGTGTATGTCATTTATATTTCACATTAAAAGATTCTCCAGAATATATATTTATTCCTATAGTATTCATTTAGTAGTTCCCCTTTATTGAGAAAAATTCCCCTTTTACATCTACTTACATTATGCACGTGCAAAATCTCCGCTCTGCTTCGGCGCATTTGCCAAACAGCCGTTCATGTTTAAAGGCTGTCTTTACACATAGGATACTTTGCATAGATAATAAATATATAATTGATATTTATTTCAGGTATGTTTGTTTTATTATTTTGTATTGTTTTGAATGAAATGATGAATCGTGAACTTATGGTATTTCATGTATTTTATGTATTGTTCATGAGCCATTGGCATTTGCCAAACAGCCGTTCATGTTTAAAGGCTGTCTTTACACATAGGATACTTTGCATAGATAATAAATATATAATTGATATTTATTTCAGGTATGTTTGTTTTATTATTTTGTATTGTTTTGAATGAAATGATGAATCGTGAACTTATGGTATTTCATGTATTTTATGTATTGTTCATGAGCCATTGGCATTTGCTAAATAGCCGTACATGTGTAAAGGTTGTCTTTACACATAGGATGATTTACTTAAATAATAAATATAAAATTGATATATATTTCAGTGTCTCTGTGTTATTTGGAAACTGTTGGGCAGAACCCATATTATTTTGGGGATAATAGCAGATGGGCAATGGATAATGTATCCCCGAAAGACAGTCTGCGACATATAGTTCATTTATTGAAACTTTAATGGAAATAAAATCTCCACATCGCTCCCTTCGGTCGCTCGTTTCGATATAAATTCCATTAAAATAAATAAACTATATCTTGTACTTATAAATCATTTGTGATGGAAAGAAATATTTACAGACCTTACAAAACAAGACATAACATTGTAGGTTTCAGTTTCAAAAAGTGTTAGATCGTCGCATACTGGCTGGATTCACCTTCTACATGTTGATTATGTCTACGTTCACCTTCTAAGGTGTTAAATTTTGTATGCATTCTGCAATTTATTTGTGTCTGTTTGTTTGTTTGAATGCTGCATTACCTTCTTCATATGATTGATTCTTGTAGACATACTAACGTTACTGATTATTATTATAAGATAAAGTATAGATTGAATAGAGTAACATGCATGAGTTGTCATTTCGTAACAAAATTTAGTAAACGAGTTCAGAAATTCGGTATGAAACGAAACCGTGTATACTCATGTACGTTTTATCATCTCTCAGAACATCTAGAACAACTTTTTTCCAATAAAACACTCTAGGTTATATTTCACCTGTGTGATACAAACATAGAATATATATTTGTATAAATATATTTAAGGTACAGCAATTGCTTACACACCAATTGTTGTAAAGTTTTACAAAGAGGTATTACTTTTGCGATATTTGTTTTCCATTCCTGAATACAAACATCATTAGATTTTAAGGGCATATATAAATAACTTGCTTTCTCGCATAATAATTTTCCCACACGCAGCTTTTCTTATATAAGTGCAGATACCTCATTTTCGCAGGAGATATTTATTGTAGGTTATGACTGAAGATACAATTACTCTCGAGAAAAACACTTAGATAATAGAAAGGTATCTTCAGGCCTAAATTGACAACGCTTACTAAAACACCACTACTGCAGTTGTATCAACAGGTACTTTGTAATCAACAACTATTACAATAAGTTCCGACATCAGGCAGTAGTTTCTTGGACTGTGGATACGATGCAGGTAGCAGCATATCATCAGCATAGGGCAAACGCAGAGGGGTAATGCCTTTATTACTTATTCCGCATTCTTAGATTGGCACTTCATCACCGCTGTATCCCGACGAATTGGATCAAATCAGCGTTGAACACATTTCACGTCGCCTAAAACCGACAACTATGTTAATGAAATCGGATAAGCTGTTACAGAGGCAGACAGTACTCATAGCCTCTTCGTAAATACATTTAACAACATGCATCACTTCACCATGTACGTATAACTCCCAGATTAATCAAAATATTTCACAATGCTTCCCGCTATATACTGTCAAAACATTGTCACATGCGATGAATGCTGAATAAGAACGGTTTCTTTTATTTAACAGTTAAAATCACCTCTGGTGAAGGAGATACTCTTATGGAATCTAAACTTGACATTAGAAATGAGATACAATTTCTTACGCACCAACTCACTATTCTTCTATTGATAACTGATGTAAATAATCCGGATAGACAACTCACAAGGGTATAACCTCTGTTTCCAGATAACTTGATCACATCACAAGGTAATAATGAACATAGTATCGTATTGAAGTATTGCCGATAGCATCTATCTTGCATTCGCATTTGCTTTCAGTCTGGTTATTCGGTGTATCCGTCGACTTATTCACTCTCGGGAATAGTTTTAACAAAACGATTATACTTAAACCATTAAT
>JAULCC010100843.1:0-14173 GCA_032358795.1 Nuttallia obscurata
ACACACACAACAAAGTTAGGAGGGGATGGGTATACTGGAATCAGGTTTTGTGTCAGTCCGTCCGTCGTTCCGTCCGTCCGTAGACGCAATTTTGTCCAGGATGTCATTTTACAACGAGTCTTTTTTAAACTTTCAGATATTACTGGCCATGATGTAAACTTTTTTCTCTGCGGGATTTTGTATTTGTCACATGATCCTGACTGGAGTTATATCTCATTAATGAGTTAAAATATGCAAAATTAGCTTTGTCTTTGGTTCATCTTTTTCATTCTTCTATGAATCTTCTTTAAACTTTCATATATTACTTTAATGGCCATGGTGTAAACCTTTGCCTCTGTGATTTTGGTGAGAATCACATCATCCTCACATTAGTTATGGTCCCTTGATGAGTCTAAAATTGGCAAATTTGGGTTTGACTGGCCTACTTCTTTGTCATTTTTCAATTAATCTTTGTCAGAGTTATTGGGGTTTATACTGGAATTAGGTTGTCCGTCTGTCCGTCCGTCCGTCCGTCCGTCGACAAAATTTTGTCCGGGATTCATCTTTGTCATTTTTAAACGGATCTTTTTTAAACTTTCAAATATTTATGGCCATGGTGTGAATCGTTGTCTCTTTGATTTTGGTGCGGTCACATGATTGTGTCTGGAGTTATGTCCCCTTAATATAGGCAAAATTGGCTTGGTCAAAAATATATCCGGTCTTTGTCTGGCCTACTCCTTTGTCAATTTTCGTTTTTTTTTAACTTGCAGATATCAATGACCATGATTTGAACCTTTGTACATGTGATTTTGTGCACCTGTATTATTCCCTTGGTTTCGTGGGGTTGGGGTAAACTGAAATTGGGTTCATGGAGGGGTGAGGGTATTCGTTAGCCTGTGGCTTACAGTTCTAGTTTATATCAGTGTTTCCCCTGATTAAGGCTAATTACCGAAAGCGCTCGGGTGTTTAAATTTAACTGTTTGGCTCTGTTTTGTTGACTTTTCTCTTATTTATATTTCACACATTGCTGTTTCATGTTATTTTTGTTATCACTATCCAGGCATTGGTGGATGTATTCGCCGATCGGAGCAGACGAATGGGCTGACCCAGATTCCTCCTACCTTACAGACAGTAATTGTTGGAATAAGTGTGACGGATCTATAACTGAGGGTGACGTCATAGCTATGGGAGGCCACGTGGGCATTGTCACAGGAGATCGTAAAACGACAAGTTCTTCTGCAGTAGCAGATCCAGCTGGGTTGATAGTAGAGAATGACTGGGGCTTCAGAAGTGGCCAAAGTCCGACGTGTTGGCGTTACGACTACGACGATTGGTGGTGTTGATATATATTCTTAAATTTCATTGAACCTGAATGGCTGGATCTCATATATGTATACATATTGACGTTCTTTAAAACTGAAAGTCCAACACTGCCTTAGTAACAGTCGTGCCTTATTTTTTTACGCAAAAAAAAACTTCTAAGTCGTTTTAATGCCATTCGTATGTGTGTAAATTATATACCTGTGTGATTGAAACGAATCGTAAAACTCCGATTTTGTCTTCACTGCAATGGTTTGCAAGACTTTTCTATAAAAATAGTTTTGTTGTGACCAAAGCATCAACCCTGGACATATTTTGGAGAGTGTAGACGCAGTGTTTGCATGTTTGCAATGTCAATACAACAAATGTTCATCAATGTCAATACAATATATGTTCATTAATGTCAATACAATATATGTTCATCAATGTCAATACAATATATGTTCATATGTTAATGTATTGTAGGTTCTATACATAGCTATATTGGATCAAAAGTAGGCTACATGTATATTTACACTCATTTGTTGATGTTTTCTTTCATGTCATCCGTCCAACAATAACAAAGTACTATGAAGGAAACTTATCATGAGTTTTACCTGAATATTGTTTCTAAAACATATGTGTTATAATTCTTATATTGAGTAAAAAATATTTGGAAAAAGAGTCCACAAGCATAAAACCGATGTTGGTGTCTTCGACAAACTTACGTGTAGATATGTCCCATTCATGTAGATTAGCATATGGTGAGTTTGTTTTCTTTATACATCAAAGTAAATGCCATCAGGGATTTAATCTACGTATAATATAGTTTCATGCACGACTATACTTATGTATGATATACCGGTATGTATGATATATGTCCATGTATGATATGACTGTTCAAATCACTGTACATAACTGAAATAAAACTTTATATGACTAACAGTTTTTTCTGTCCAAGTAGTACGTGCACCTGTTTTAGTAAATAGAAAAAACTACCGCCTATGGTTAGTTTGTATTTTGCATGTTGTTTTTTTTAAATAAAGGCTTACTTCGTTTAAATTGTGATGTTTTGACTTTCCTGATTTTCATATAGCTTTAAATGTGTTTCTTCGTGTTTTATTAATGATCAAACCTTGAGATTCTCAACGGCCTCATTAGATGGATGTACTCCCTTTTTGACCATTTTGCAGTCTGAGTTTAATCTTCAAGATTGTGATTATTTATTCCTGCTTAAAAGACGAATATTGACATTGATTAAAGACTTATTTTGAATTAGTGGTATTATCTGGTTTCACCTATAGTGTTCTAATAAAGCATATGTTATGCATGACGACCTCCTTATTTCCCTGTTAGCTTTACAATACGCTATAAACAGCTTTGAAAGCATGCCATGTACTATTAATTGCCAAAGCTTGATGGCGGTTTAGCGGGACTAGTAAGCTCTTCCTTTTTCACATTTATCTATATAGAGGATCTTACATGAGTGTTCATTTAATATCATTTTTATGAAACGAGTTGACTAAAACATATGACATAAGTTTTGACGAGTTTCATATGATTTTAGTCAACGGGTTTCATTAAAATGATATTGTATAAACACGAATACATATAAGATCATATTTATCACATAAAGAATAATTGTAAGAAAATTGCACGAAAATGCACACTGGGCGCGTTTTATCAACCCTTTCCAAGTTTAATTTATCTAACAAGTTACATATGATATTTTGCCACTGCTTTATATCACTCCCAGAAGCCAATTTATGTGATAAATATCTATCTTTTTCCTATCCGAGAAAGCTTAAACAATTTATATATATATATTTATATATATTTATATATGAAAACATTTGATATGTATCTGCATTGTTTGTAACTGACACCTTTGTTACAAGAAAACTCCGTGAAAATATTGAATGAGAATATAAGTTAATAACAATTAATTTCGTTATTCGACATTGGTATAACCCGCGGTAATATAACATTTTTAAGAAATATTTCTATAACCAGGTAACCATTATGTATATCTCAGTCAAAACATTTCCCAGCATAGATATTTATTCATTACATACTATCGCTAACTCGGATAGTAATATAGACCCAAAGGCCATGTCCACTATTGACGTCGTCGGATAAAAATAGTTGTTTCTTGGGACATCGCTGCATTTTCTGACCCTCAGGCTACAACTGCAAGCAAAGCTTTGAAAGCTATTTTTATAATAAATACCTTTATAAGTTTACTTAGTTATCAATTGTTCATTGGCTAGATCTCTTTGAAACGTTAATTTTACCTATACAATGGTTCAGGCGTTGTTAGGCGTTTAATTAAATAAAACAGTTTCAGTTACAGAAGTTTCGGGTTTAAGTAATGCAGATTCTGTTGAACGCATACATGTGAAATTCTGTAAAAGTAGTCTACTTGTAAGAAAAACAATTCTTTGTTTTTCGAGAATTGGGTGCATGGTGTGCTATAGACAAATCGATATAATCAGGCATTGGCTTAGAATTTTACAAAGTAATGAATGCTAATATGTACAAAAAATATATATTATAATGTGTATAGATACTATAGACTTGTAAGAACAGCCAAACAAAATTAATTGGTATCTTTATAAAGAGACACATTGATAAATATTAGATTTCGTGATGTTTGGTTCGCCAAAAGTGTTGGTAGTCCAACATTATTTCTATCACTATTTAAACAAAGGATAACTGATACTTTTATACAGAAATGGAACGCAAGACTGAATGATTCAGTCCCATGTGGGCCTGGGATGTGCCAATGTAGCGCAAGAAAATAGACCACTGCTTAACACTGGCATGATCATAAGAGGCGACTTACAGGGTTTGAACATGAATCTTGAATTTCTGCATCTCTGATTCTCCAGCAGGTATTAAGTTGTTGGATCCATTCCCCATTTTTTTTATCTCATTGTAAAGGAGATATGGATCCAACAAGTTTTTTCCTGAATAGCGCCATTTAACCTTTAAAGTGTTGCGGTGCCGAAAAACCTGACTCAAACAAACTGATTGATTCAAGAGGAGTGTTCTTTCATAATAATAATAAAGCATTTTAATTTTCAACCCTATTTGAATCTATGCAATATATCAATATATAGAACATCTTTAACTATGCTCAAATTATCATCTCACAGATTAGAGATAGAAACCGGCAGATGAAATCAACTGATTCAAACACCAACAAATAAAAAATTACGATGAGATACAATTAACACAGTAAGGAGCATTGCATATTTGTTTGCCTACTTTGGAGTATGGGGCCTCCGTGTCTGAATGGTTATAGTCATTGACTTGCAATCTATCAGTCCCACACCGCTGTGGGTTCGAATCCCAGTCTAGACACTTCGGATTTTTCAAGTGAGGAAGCCTTCCAGCTCTGTGCCTGAAATCGTGTACCGAGGTCTTCGTCCTCCTGTAATGAGCTGGACGTCGCGATATGACAGAAATACTGTTAAAGCGACGTTGAATTCCAAATATACAAAACTTTGGAGTATAAAACCTTTCTCCATAATCTGGATTATCTATTTGATAAGATTATAAACTAGTTTAACGAATAACAAAAGACACATCAAATCCATTCAGAGAATAATATTCTCTACTCTTAATGGGTCGATTGTTTTTATAATACAAAGCTCTATACCTCTACACGAGGAAATGGTAATGCAAATTTGCATATCTCGCCATATACTTTACGTTCATTGAACATTTCACTTCCTCCCATAGCAGAACGTTATAATAGTTAAACCATTTGACCGATGTGAAGCTGACAGTAACAGCAGTAAAAAGCAGTAATTACTGCTGTTGTTGCTGGCAAAATGTCATATAGCCGTTATGGTTTGAAATGCTTATTTACATCAGCTATATATGTGACGTCTGTAAACTATAGTGTATACATCCTAATGGGTTGCTAGCCTATGGAAATATGATGAATAAACTTCAAATAAAATGCTGAAACGGCTTCATAAAATAACAATAATGACCCATGCCGTGAGCTCGCGTATTCTAAATCGCGAAACAGAAAAGAAGAAGATTAATAAATCGGGTTTTTTTTTTCACATTAAAAAGCATGTACATATCTAACACATTCTTTTAAATGTCTAAATTTCCATTCAAGGTTCGATAGATTGCATATACATAAGTGTATGATAGTGAATTTATATTCTTTCAAATGTATAGATTTACATTATTATTGAATAATAAGTTAACATTCTTCCAAATGTATAAGTATAAATTCTAGGTTCGATAGAATTTTGGGAATCAACCCAACTGGCGTCACGTACTGGAGTTATTTATAAGGAACATGTGATTAAATGTCAAAGTACAATAACTTGTATTTTCATAAACATATTAAGTACTTCCTCTATAACACCAAGATGCACAACAATTACTGGTTGAAAGTCTGGCAGAGAAAGTAAACTAAGATTACATATCTTAACCAATAAGAAACTAATGCGAACAAGCCTACCTACTTAAGTATTGATCAAAGCGATTATCGGAAGCAGATAAGTTGCACAACAATAGTGTTTTAGTTTATGTAGTACGCGTAAGGGAAGCGTATATGATGTTAAGAATGACTCGCTTGGTGTAGCCCGCCTATCTTAGGGCGGATTTTATTTTGCTGAAGCATATGGCTGCATAGACACGCTGTGCTTTTTAAAAGGTGTTAAAATCAATGGATTAACAACATTATTACGTAGAGGTCTGCATCATTTTTTATCTGTGGGGATTTTAACGCACCGTTATTAAACTCGTGTATTTAAAGTGTCCTGTGATTGATTGACACATACAAAAATAAAGTAGAAACATATGCACCGAAAAGAGATTAAAGTAGCACGATGAACCGCTCAATCGGGGATAACACAGAACTGCTGGATGAACTGAGCCGGGATAAAGCAATTGACTTAGTTCCCGTGAGTGTGTACGTTGCCATTATGATGGTCACGGGTTTGTTCGGAAACATTCTTGTTTGTGTGTTTTACGGCAAAAAGAGCCAGGTGACTCCTACAACTCGGCTGATTGTCGCTGTGGCACTAATTGATACACTTATTTGCATACTTATGCCTAAAAACATCGTTGATTTGTGTCTTTCGTACAAATTTACAAGCTCTGCATTGTGCAAACTTAACAATTTTGTTAACCATACAACTGCAATATCGTCAGCAGTAACATTGATCGCCATTGCGGCATTCCGGTTTCGGGCCGTGTGTAAACCTCTCGCTGGTCAGTTTACTGTACGACATGCTAACATCTCCATCCTGATAGCCTTTGTGTTTGCTGTCCTAGTTTCGATACCCGTTCTTGTGACCCATGAGTCGGTGGCTATCAACATCACAGTCAACTCAACCCTGACAATAGTTGGATATGACTGCAACACATCGAAGGCGCCATCCAGGAAGCCTCTAAATCTAGCGGTCAACGTTTTACATTTTTTTATCTTCATATCTGTAACAGTGACACTTTTTGTTCTTTATGGCAAAATGGGGGTAAAAATCATGAGATACTATAGAAGAAAGAAATTGATCTTCAAGAATGCTTCCAGCACAAATGTTACCTCGGACGTAACAAGTAAATCTGTAGTAGACAGTGGTATAGATAGTTGCACATGCGATCAAGAGAAACACTATGACACCTCTGATGAACGTTCTGAAGATACAAACGCAGATCACGGTGTTGATGCTGTTGACAAGAGCACAGAATCAACGCGTGTAACGGAGTTCAACAACGCTGAGTCGGATCTGGATGAAAGTCCTGAAGATTATAAATCGGAAGAATTGGACGGTGTCGCTAAAAGGAATATCTTGCGGTGTTCACAAAACAACATAGACTGCAAGACTCAGGTGTGTGAATACAAACTGGAAACAATTGACCCTTCGTACGGAATTGAAAAAGATAATTCTGAAGATGAAAAGTGGACGAAAAACACCATTGTACATTTCGAGAACGAAAAACCCGAGACGAAAGACCAATTAAAACTTCCAAAATCGAAAATCGATAAAAAGGAGACTACTACTATTCCCTTGGTGGCCATCAAACAAACGCTCATGCTTTCAATCATAACCTTGATTTTCTGTGTCAGTTTTCTTCCATATATTGTCATGAACACCTCCAGATCACTGTCTAAAAACAAAGATGGAAACGACGATTTCACTAACTGGATTCAATTTTGCACGAGATCTTATCTCATAAACAGTGCAGCAAACCCGTTTGTGTATGGATTTTTCAACACGGAGTTTCGAAATTTTGTGAAAAGAATTTTTTGCCACTGTTGTAATAAATGTTTTTGATCTGTTTTACTTGCGAAGGTATCGGTAGATTCTTATAATCATGATTTTTGTCATTTAAAGAAAGATAGGGAATAAATAACTAAATGGAAGGGAGTTTAATATCGAAGACGTTTTAATAGCACTTCAGCTTAGAATGTTCCCATAATATATGCTATTTGGTGTTTTTCGTCTCGGGCAGGTTTAGCCTGATATCGACTTAATTTTTCCCCGTGATCGAGTTTGATTTAGTGTATTTAGTTCCTGAGAACGACCTTAAACTGAATGTATGTTACTCGTCGAAATATACCTATTATAAATATTCATAGTTATATGTATGTAAACCTGGCCGCGAGATTATAAAAACAAATTGTGCTCAACTTAGTTTCATGCTCAAATTTAAAATGTTTAAAACATCAAATTCTTTCATAAATTAGTTTCATATGTATATTTATCTTATATTTTTGGGGCATATACATGTTTATATTCACATAAAAATATTTTATTATAAATATCTTAGCTAAAAGAAGCAATTTAATTTCCATTCTCAAAGTGAATTGAGCACGAAATATGTTTCATAATCACGGGGCCTGAATACCCGTTATTTTTGCCCTGAGTCCAACAAACATAAACTTTCCGAAAACAATTTAGTGATCGTCGCTAGCGTAATAAGGCAAATAGAATGAAAATGTATAAAGTTATTGTATAGACTCGAGTGCATTGCATTGATTAATGAAAGAATACATTGTTGAATTATTAATTGAAATAATGAATGAACGCATACGTGCATGAAAATAAACGAAAAGATTTAAATTATACTCTATGTTGGAAGTACTTTAAAAATGTATACTGGCTACAAATGTGTATAGGAATGTACCAGATATGCCAAAATGAAAATGATAATATTTTGAGGAATTGCCTAGCAGTTTCACCCACCCCTCCTCCACCCAAATCCTTTTCCTGTCCCATATATTGGGAAAGATAAAGTCTTTATTGTGTTATGGTTTGATTTTATTTGGGGAGGGGGTTATTTGTTTTGTGAATGCGTTTTTGGAGGTGTTTTGTTTGTTGTTGTTTTGTTTGTTTGTTTTGTTGTGTTTGTTATTAATGTTTTGTTTGTTTGTTTTGATGTGTTTGTTATTGATGTTTTGTTGTGTTTGTTATTGATGTTTTGTTTGTTTGTTATTGTTTTGTTTTGTTTGGGTGCCATTATTGGCCATACAAACTTAAAAAAATACATATAAATTTTCTTATGTTGCATATTTTCGAGTTAAGTTTGCACAAAAGTGGTTTCATATAGTTCGATGTGGCTAGGCGAGTTCTGCTCAGTCGTCCTTCCATCCTTCTATCTGTAAACTTTTTCTTTAATTGACAGCTTATCCTTACTGCTGTAAACAATTTGTGACATAGAAAAAAATAATAATACATAAATGTAATAAGAAGAAGCATCCTTTTGCGATCCACTACCAAGTTTTTTCAAATCAGACGCTGGTATTGACGGAGGGTCATTAAAGGGGGGTTTGCGTAAAAATGATCTCACAAATTTTTGTAAGAAACTCCAGAAACTATAGCGTGATACGGCTTGATAGCTACATACAAAATTATAAGTTTGTTCATGTCAGTTACTAGTCAGGGTCAAATTTAATCTCGGCCCAGGGGAGACAAATTTTAAAAATGATATATTGAAAATTTATAGTGACTCCTCTGGCTTTTAAATAGTTGAGTCAGTTCAAAACTTGACCATTGCACAAAAAAAGAGATCAGGCAAAGTACATATAAGTAAAGAAATCAGATCTTACAATATACTTTCTAACAAACACTACAATGTACAAAAGGGCTTGATATTGTACTTATGAAGTAATACATCTTTTTTTAAGCCGGTTCTCTTCGGATAAATAAAGCTTTACTTAAGGGTCACATTTTTACAAAGAATTCTACAGTGTTACAAACTTCAGTCTCTTATCTTGTTTCTTGATCTACTACGCAAATTTCCTATTGCTGAACATGCAATATCATTTGATACTCTTGCTACAAATTTGCTCAAACCTTACTCATAGAAGTCAATAGAGTCTCAGTCGTAGTAGTTGTATGTAAAACATTATTTTTTTGAATGCTATAATATCAACTATAATATTAACAACAGGAAAAAAAAACAAAAAAACTTCTGGTTATTCTAAGGATAGTGTTTTGTTATGTTTCAGTTCATTTTGCAGTACTTCTACAGATAAGTACTCCAGGATATTTCAGCTAACTATACTATCCCTTTGAGAGGAACAGATACACTTGTTGGTTTAACTCCTTCACTGCCTTACCCCGAGTTTTAAGTCATATGCAAACAGCTTGGATCCGGATGAGACGCCGGTTAACTCATTCTAGCTTCTCATTCTAGATTCTAGCTGTTTGACCAAAAATTTAGGGAATCTGTGAAGTTAAAAGAAAGGGCAGACGAAATATTGCGCATGCGCGGTATTGCTTCCGGCAATGAAGGTGTTAATAAAGGCTTCACATCAACAGGTTTTGTCTCACTGGTTCAAGTTCTCTGAGCTTTTATTACTCTCTTCGTTTAACAGACAGACATTTTATGTGTTGCTGATAGCAATAAAGGATATCGCAATTGGGTTTTTAATGTAAAAAAAAAAATGCTGAATGATTATGGGTTTAGTCATGTTTTTGACAATTTACACAGTATTAATATGAACGCTTTTATAGAAATATTTAGGTGCAGAATAATCGATACATTTAAACAGGAATGGTTCAGATCCTTAGAAAATAGTACTGTACCAAATATATAGACAGATTAAAACTTCATTCGAATATGAATGCTATCTAAATATTTTACTTAGAAGTCTTAGACTCTACATTTGTAGATTACGTTAGATATGCAAGGAATAATGTACCGAGAAATAAAAGATATTGCCCTGTTATAAGACGTTGAGGCAAAAATATCTCAAAACATGGTTTAATTTAAGACCCTCAGTATTTAAGTACTTAGAACCGTTGAAGACTGAAGACCAAGAAGAACTTGTTAAAATAGCTTTGTTTGTAAAACAATCTCTTTGTATAAGATCTGCAATCATGAACGTAGAAATATAATTTCTTTGTTCATCTCCATTTATATTAGCTGTATATCTTTCTCACATTATTTTAACCTGTTAATTCTTTGAAAATACACGTTGACATTATTGTATAAATTGTATGTGTTGTAGACGATGTACAATTCTTAATAAAATGTATGTGTGTATGTCTGTCTCTTCGTTTAACTCTTTTGTCGCTATAGGCGACTCGGTGATTTTTTTCAAACAGTTTGAATCCAGATGAAACGGCCGAGTACTGTCTGACAACCTCATTCTGGTTTTAAAAAAGAAATTTCAGAAATGTTTACTTTGAACATTGATACAGACGACAAAATATGCAGGCGAAAATTATTTGGCGCGGAAAGGATTAAAAACTGACTATTTGCTCTCTTTTCTTGAGTAAAGTTTAAGGAGAGATTGCAAGTCAATGACCATAACCACTCAACAAAAGATCGAGGCCCCTAAGTGACAACAAATATTTAAAAAAAATGGTCTTCTCCAAAAATACAAAGTTCGAGTTAAGGCTTTGGTATTTCACATGAAGCACCAGCTGGCTAATCGTATACAAAACCAGGCTTAGTTAACCCTTTCAGTGCTGGACCCAAATAGTGATTACCTTTGCAAACAGTTTGAATCTAGATCAGCCTCCGCAAAACGGGGCGTCTGATCTGAGATCCAAACTGTTTGCCGCTCAGATTATAACTTTTGAAAAAATACACAGAAAAGTCAGATTTTAGAGTTTTGGCAGACAAAGGCTTTTCCAGCAGACAACAATTCAGCACTGAAAGGGTGAAAAAGAGAGAGATTCATAATTTTATTCAATAGCTTGCATCAATATACGTTATGCATATTCTTTAGTTCAGTTATATGGGAAAAGAATGCAAACAGTCCGTAAGTTTTTTGCGCAAGGAATATCACACGCATTTGTAGTTAAGTTTACTAAGGAGTTCCTTGAAAACATTTTTTTTTCCAGGAAGACATCTGCACATGTTGTAGTGTGAAAACAATTGGATTTTCGAGTGCTAGCATTGTCAAATCAGATGCGTATACATATACATGCAGCGCTTTTTCTGCTGAAAGTTCATATTAATATAATGGTTGAAGACAGTTGTTTTAGAGACTATGACTCATAATCTTATAATTGTTTCCCCGGTTACAGTTAGTCAGGTTGTTTGATATATGTATGGACGTAGTGTCAAGTTATTGTTGTTACAATGGTAAACAGGAAATACTCGATTAATTACACTTAGACAATGATGATCGATCCTCACATGAGTTCCCATGGGATCGTTTCGTTTCTGATTAGACCTCGTCATTTCAAAACGAATTCGCATGAGTTGGTATGCTTCGTTTCTGAGAAGGACGTGAACTTTTCTTATGTTTGAGCTTTGTTTGATGTACAGTATCCTTGAGAGTGACTTACTATTCTTTCAACGGCTGTTACATCTAACATCATCTGCTTATCTTACTGGTCCAGCTTTGACACATTTCGAGGAATGCTTTGTAGTACACATTTCGAGGAATGCTTTGTGGTACACATTTCGAGGAATGTCATATTATTAAAGAGTATTAAGGGGAACTTACTGGGTCATGAGGTGGTTGTCCAGTGGTTGTGTGGATTAGACCATCGCAAATGATAGAAGGAAGTAAAGTTTTGAAGAAAAATAAATCATGCAGTCTGAAAATTCGCAGTTATTCATAATGTATGTTGACCAGTGTAATAATATTAACAGTTCCTGTTGGGCCAGTCGTATACATTCCATTGTTGATTGTCTAGGGGTTTCCCGGTTAATCACTCACGTGAGCATCATGCGAACTACTTGCCATTGTTATAAAAGGAGATTGACCCTTTTGGCGCCAAATTACTTTCGTCTGCATTTATTGTCGTCTGTCTTCAATGTTCATAGTGAATATTTCTTGAATTTCTGTTTGAAAAAATCAGGCTTAACAGGCTTATATACTTTAATTATTTTTTTTATTTTTTTTTAACAGAACATATATTTTATTGACTTGTACATAGTACATCATCATGTAGCATATATATAATACATGCATTTACAATTTCATAAATAAATAAAGGATGGCAAACAGTTTGAATCCTGGTGAGACGCCGAGTTACTCGTTTTTATGAAACTCGTTGACTATAATCATATGGCACTTGCCAAGGCTCGTGTCATATGGTTTTAGTCAACTCGTTTCATAAATATGATATTGATTAAACACTCATGTAAGATCCTCTATATAAACTTTGTGGGGTCTGATCATCATGTTTTATTATGATATACAAGATATACCGACATACGTCCAGGAAATATTGCATAGCCAAATATACACATATTGAATCTATGTGAACGAAAATCAGAAAGAAACTTTATAATATATCTACATTTATAAACTATCTATATACATTTTTTGTTCAATGATTATGCAGATATATGTACTAAAGTCTTTGCCATATTTCATCTTAAATGTAAACAGCCAAAGGCAAATTCAAGGATAAAAGTGCTTTTTTTCTGAATCTTTTTATATATATTCATGTAAACTACTATATGATAAAGGCACATACCAGTAACTTCATGTACATATTTGTAAATAGAATATGTTTTTATGTTTCCACTGAAAGCATTTTCTAGTCGCTGCTTATATAAAAAAAACTTGAAACTTGATGCAGCATTCAACTGCATTTTGCGGATTCATTTGTGCATATTCGAAGTAACTTCAAGTTTATACAACCTAAACCTGAAAAAAATGTTGAATGTCAAAAAAGATTTTTTTTCTAAGTTAGCATTGATTAGTGTCAACATTGACGATGTCACTTATTAGCATCTAAGATCTAAGGTAAATAAATTAATAATTTGAAGGCGACACCACATAGATATCATCCGTAAAACGCAATATTACACAAAAAAATACTTTTATAAAAATGACTTTCTAACATATGTCTGAGAATTCTACATGCACCAATAAATCAATAAGCAAATATTTACAATATAAACCATAAAAAAATTACCGTTATACCGCAGAAAAAAAGGATTATCTCAGAACCCGGCGCGTGCGACTTTGTGATACTTCTAAAAAATAGCATGAGTCAAACACATTCTAGCATCGGCTGAGTTTAATCATCTGTTAAATTTATTTTGTGTCTTTTGTTGTTGCTGTAGTTGTATAAAAATGGAAATAAATTAATCTGTATCATATCGGCTATTTCATTTTTTATATTGTTTTAGTTTCTATCTTATTGTGTTTATTTAAAAAAGGGATTTAAAAACACGCCATAATTTATATAACCGTCTTTCACTGAAACTTATATATATACTCTATCGTTAAGTTTTAAAGAAATTATAACTCAATAAATCTCGCAAAAGTTGCAAGAGTGTCTTTTGTATGTTATAACTTATAAGCTGTTGTATGGCTGCAATAGAAAGCCAATCGAAACTCTCTTGTATGACGTACGATTAGGGTCATAAATCCGTATTTGGTATGATACTTAAATAATTGATATGATACTTAAATAATTAAGTATCATATCAATTATTT
>JAULCC010100954.1:0-14173 GCA_032358795.1 Nuttallia obscurata
GCATAAAATGACCGCGTGATATCAGATAACATAACATCGCAATTATAACAGAATGATCAGATAACATAACACTGCGCATTAGAACCGAATGAGATCAGATGACATAACACCGCACATTACAACGAGTGATAAGATAAATTAACATAGCACATAATGACCGAATTATCAAATCACATAACACTGCACATTATATTCGAATGATCAGATAAACTAACAGCGCACATTATAACCGAGTGCGATCAGATAACATAACACCGCACATTATAACCGAGTGAGATCAAATTACATAACACTGCACATTTATAACCGAATGATCAGATAACATAACAACGCACATTATAACCGAGTGAGACCAGATTACATAACACCGCACATAAGAACCGAGTGATTAGATAACATAACACCGCACATAAAATTCGAGTCATCAGATACTTTTTCGAGAGTGTTTTTCTTTGTTTTTTGGCGTTTTATGTAAGTTTTATTCTGTTGAGTTTCATTTAGGTCACACTTGTCGCGTTTTTAATCATTTTGGACTAACTTAACGAAAAAAGAAGAGGTGAACGTTTGACAAAAAGGCGATACATAAACAAAGTTCCATCAAATAAAAAGCAGGACACTTCAATGATTTGGATAAGTAACTGTCATGTTTGACATAACCTTTAGTTTATGGATATATAACGAACCGCGTATGCATCTTTAATATATGGAACAGTATACGTGCCATTAGCATATAATTGTTCATGGTGATCGCTTGCATGTTTTCATATGGCCAATTTCATTTTACATTCTTAGGTACACTTAACCTTTAAGTCCTGTTTTTTTTATGGAAAACAGTATTTTGTTTTTGATATTTGGCTGTTATAGGAAACAAATAATCTTGGTTGCTGTTTTATTTCGAGCTATACTTTCATTATTGTTCATTTCATCAAAGGCAGTGCATGCAGATTTGATATGAAAGTTAATACTTTACCTTCACAAACTGGACAACACTGACCAGGTGGTGTATAAAGATTTGGACAGTTTGGCGGCGCTGCACATCTTACTAGGGCACATGGATTAGGGGGTGCTGAAGAAGAGAACATTATGGTACAATATATTATACCATGTTTATAGCATTAACAGGTTAAGTTAAATCCATACTTATGATCCTCTTATGATTTACATTTCAGCCGAAAAAAGTTATTGTATTTTCAAAATCCTTAAAATGAAAAAAAAATCGGTTGTTTTTGTAGTTTATATCCCATCATGAGACATAAATTGACTTAATAAAACAGTAGTACCAAAATTTCTATAATATTTTCGAAATGAATTTTAAAACTCCATTAGATGATGTATACTACAATCGAGAACACGAATTTGAGCAGAAAAATAAAGGTCGCTGTGCAAAACATTGAGGATTTAGTCATTTAAATTTCCTCCCCTGACTACAAAAATTTGATAATTTATAAATTTATTTCATACAATGATCTACAAATTAAGCAAATCGTTACATGAATTGACATCGGAGGCTATAAAATATATGTATGAATTGTTCTCATGATAACATCTTACAAGTGCTCTTACACCTGCTATGTTGTTAACTCGTTGATCAGCTTTATTAACAACAGTATAATCAATGTCACTAGAGGTAACTCCAGTGCGTTTGATATTGAAATGAAAATGTATTATAAAAATTGCAAAAGATTTCATTCAAGTTTACAAAAATTCATTTATAACAAAGTAAACCTGGTATTAGCAGTAGAAACTCTGAAAATGTTTTTGATAAAATAAGGCTGTATCATGCAGGTCTTATATAAAACATTACAACTTGAGATAGATATTATAGAAAACTTGAACAAATAAGCCATTGTTTTAACTTTTTTAACACCATGCTTTCTTTTCAAACTCTTGTTCCTATTTTAAACATAGAATATTGTCTACTTCCAATGCACAATGTAGAAGAGATAATAAAGACCAGGTAACGGTCATGATATTATCCTACCATATTCGCAATTTTCTCCGGTAAAACCGTGGGGGCAGATACATCTGTACCCAGATGGCTCCATTACGCAAGTGCCGCCATTAGTACAGGGATCAAGTGTTAAACAGTAGTCTGCTGCTTGAATAAAAGTATCTCTATGTTATGTTATTGATATGCTGATATGATATTTATTTGTACGACTTGCCGTAATTCAGGGTTTACGTTATGTCTGACTTTAATACCTCCTTAAAGGTACAATGCTTAGACTACTACTTGTGAATAAATATTTGAACTCCGATTATGAGAATGAAATGCATATGAATTCTTCAGTATGCATTACCTTTACTACTTTTACATTAAAAGGAAATTTGCTTTTTCATGTTTTTAACTACACATGATACAAAAGTCCTAAAGAAAAGTTTGAACTCATCGAAAAATATATATTCATTTTTGATCTAAAATTGAATGTAACTGATTTTTATTCTACAGGCCGCATGTATATTAATGTACTAAATTTGTCACAATACTCACGACAAGCCCTTAAAGTGCACAGTGCCTGTCCATTGGAACAGGAACATGTATTGCAATCCACTTGCCAAGTTTCTCCTTCATTATAGTACCTTCCGTCATAGAAACAACGTTGTGGAGGAGGTGGTGGTGCTGTGAGTTATATAACAGTAGATACAAACACAAATGCAAAAAGTTCATTTGGGCAGTATCAGGTCATTTTAACTACAACTTTAAAATGCGCTTTTGTAAACAATATTTTCCGAAATATTTCTACTGATTGATTTTACTTTTTGATTAATTGAATACAAATGCCAAAAGAGATTATTTTCCCCCTTCGAAGTCTCATTCTTACAAATGTTTCACTGAGTGTACCAACACAAATAGTGTCCAAATCAAATGCATGTTGAATTGAAGCAACACTTCTTTATAAGTTTGATTGTGTTCCACATGTTACTACGGTACACGAAAACGTGTGTGCTGATAACAAAAATGAATATGCTACCAATAAATGACAACAGGCACATGACCTTTTTAGGTAATGTTTTATACAATAAAACAAAAAAAAAAGCATTTATGTAAGCTATATTTTCGGGTTATTTCCCATCAATATGAATAACATCCAGTAGGAATATTTCCCCCTATATGCAATTCATTCTAACAAATGCTGCTAGTAGATTGACAGCCCATATATTGTTCGAAACAAATGCATTTATAAATATGAATCAACACTTCATACACATTTTTGCTTAAATTTCAAAATGATTTATAACGATGTTCAATGACTTTCGTACTGAATGTATTCAATATATATGGTTTTTTAAGTTGATAATACAGTTAAAATATCAGAGATATTAGAGAGTAAGGAAAGATATTTTTTCTAAAATGGAAAACATAATGTTGCTATTGCGAAAAGTGTACATTTTCATATCAGTCTTCTGGTAACGTTATAGTTTTAAAATTTAAGTAACTGTGAAAATACAACCACAATAATTATTATGTTAATACTTTATTTTCAATTGTTAAAAGTAAATACACATAAGATCAACACTATTCAAAAGGTTTAGCTGTTTTAAAATAGACAAACAAAATGATAAATGATGTTGTGGTTGACGTACATGTGAGTATAAGTGATACAATCATTCATCACGAAAACTGTAGACGTTTTACATGCAATACTGCGATTATTTGCAGTTGTTTATGAAACAAAGTGAATGTAGCTGATGAAGTTTTTCTCGAAACCACATGTAAATTGGACTTATTTAAACACAGATACTCACGACAAGCCATTAAAGTACACGCTGCCTGTCCATTGGAACAGGTACATGTATTGCAATCCACTTGCCAAGTTTCTCCCTCATTATAGTATCTTTCGTTATAGAAACATTGTGGTGGTGCTGTTAGTAATATAAAAGCAAATGAAACTGATACAGACATTCCATTTTGGCATAACAGTCGACCCTTTCCCGCTATGAATATCGATTTTCAACACTGTTCTTCCTGTTTTTGCAAAGCAGCATTTTGAACTTTATCAGTCTGTGAGTATGCAATCATTTATTTCTATCTTAAGTGAAACGTACAGTTAGTTTTACATAAAGTAGTGCGCAACTATTTTCTCGAAATGTATATTGTCATCTAACAAAAATAGAATTCATTCATTGCATGTGTTTTTTAAATTGATAATAGTTGTTTGAAAATCATTGATTCCTGAATGAAAGGACACTTAATGTTTCTTAAGTGAAAACCATGGTTTTGCTAGATAGTAAAATCCTGACGTATTACAATTTCATATCAGTCTTGGATACGTTGTAGTTTTCAAATGTAAGGTACTGTGGAAATACAACTGCAATACTTATTACGTTAATATTTCATTATCAGTAATGAAAAGTAAATGCATATGATTTCTACAATATTCATTAGTTTTAGTTGTTTTAAAATAAACAAACATAATGATAAATGATGTTGTGGTGGACGTTAGTATAAGTGATACAATTAGTCATCAAAATTTTGTTTTGATATTTAACATAAATGACTACAATAATTTGCAGCTGTATTTGAATCAAAGCGAATGAAGCTGGTGAAGATTTTTCTCGAAACCACAAGTATATTGTACTTATTTAAACACAGATACTCACGACAAGCCATTAAAGTACACACTGCCTGTCCATTGGAACAAGAACATGTATTGCAATCCACTTGCCAAGTTTCTCCCTCATTATAGTACCTTCCATTATAGAAACAACGTTGTGGGGGTGGTGGTGGTGGTGGTGCTTTTTGTAATATAAGAGCAAATAAAAATACACAAAAGCAAATACTTCATTTGGCATTACAGCCGACTCTTTCCCGCTATGAATATCAATTTTCAACATCCATCCTGATTTTGCAAAGCGGCATTTTGAACGTTATCAGTCTGTTGTTATGCAAGCATTTGTTTCTATCTTAAGTGAGACGTATCGTTATTTTAACGTTAGGTAGTGTGCAATTATTTTCAGAAAATATATTTTGCAAAAATAGAATTTATTCATTGCATGTGTTTTTTAAATTGATAATAGTAATTTGAAAATCAGAGATAACTGAAAGTAAGGAAACTTTATGTTTCTTAAGTGGAAAGCATGATTTTGTTAGAGATTATATTCCTTACGCATTCCAACTTCATATCAGTCTTTGGATGCGTGGTAGTTTTCAAATTTTAGTTACTGTGGTAATATTTTTACGTTAATATTTCATTTTCAATTATGAAAAGTAAATGCATATGATTTCTACAATATTCATTTGTTTTAGCTGTTTTAATATAAACAAACAAAATGATAAATGATGCTGTGGTTGACGTTAGTAAAAGTGATACCATATTCATCAAAAACAAATTTGGAGGTTCTTCATGATTTACTGCAATTATATGCAGCTGTATTTGAATCAAAGTGAATATAGCTGAGAGTGTTATTTCTCGGAACAACATGAAAATTTGACTTTTTAAAATACAGATACTCACGACAAGCCATTAAAGTACAGCGTGCCTGTCCGTTGGAACATGAACATGTATTGCAATCCACTTGCCAAATTTGTCCCTCATTATAGTATCTTCCGTTATAAAAACAACGTGGTTGTGCTGTAAGTAATATAATAGCAATCGTCAAATGTAAACTTTAAACGTACAATGCTGTGTTGTTATTTTTCGAAATAAAACCCCTTAATATTCAGAAAAAGTTAGACTGTTGTTATGATAGAATGCATTCTTCAAACAACCGCAAACAACTTTAAATCAGCAGTTATATAAAAGTCTTACCAAATTTATTCATCTTTATCGAAGAGAATTACTCAATGTAAAGATTAAAAGGAAGATAATGGCAACACAATTCGATATTTGGTAGAGAATAACTGTATCATAAAACAGATAAATCATAACAATACATAAATCAGCAGACTCTACAAATGCATGTATGAATGACACTTTTGCATGTTAATATCAGCTCCTGTATACGTACATCGACGTATCTATTTGCCTTATAGATAAAACGAAATTGTTCATCTTTATCTCATTAACATCTCTCAGTTCCTATAGCTTGAATGTATGGGGCTGGCGAGTTCCTCAAACTGCTTTGTCATCTTTATTCACTTTCAAGATACTTTCTTTATAAAATGGAGCGGCCTAGTTTGGGCACGAATCGGGCTGAACCCTGTTGCACATTTGTTATTATGTGAATGTAAAGAATGATAACTCTGAAGTGAGGATTGATTAGATTAAACACATTTCATGCCCTTCTTTAACAGACTGCAAATGTATGTATGAAGGACACTTTTGAATTCCGTACCTGGACACTCTCCGCAGAAAGCTCCCGGTCGCATCATAGGGTCAATACCTAAAGGTCGACAGTTACTGACACGCTTCAAAAGGACAGTGTGATTTCAAAAAGGAAGAAATATCTCGACATTTTTTTTAGACCTGCGACTGGGCTTTGAGGAATGTGCCTTAAAATGTGATAAAATAGCTGCTCACATATATGCGCTGCTTCATGATTTCCTTGCAAAGAAAAAGGTGATTAAGCTCCCCACCCGTTTTATTAACCAGATCTTAGACCCTGTGATTTTTATTTATTTTTTCTATGGAAGAAAACCCTCTCAATACGCCGATATGGCCTTCGAAATGCACTAGGCTGTGTCATTTTTTTGTGTCTATATGGTGTTCTCAAAAATGACTATTCTGCTGCCTGCAAACAATGGATCAAGACCAGGAAAATATATTTCCGTAAATGGAGAATACTTATAAGGGATGAAGTGAGCAATTATGAGTGAGTTTCATAACGCGCCTTGAAGCATCCCAGGGACAGAATTAAAGTAACGACCCTCGTAGCAAATAAAGTTTGACCAATTTTTTTTATGAACAGTAATATTTAAAGTAATGTAGTCAGTTTTCAAAATATTCCATATTTAACATATTTTTACCCGGACATACTGGACAACATGCTCCCGGTGGTGTGTATTGACCCGGACAGAACCTTTGTATGCATGCAATGTTGCTACAATCTCTTGGTGGTACGTCTGTAATAAAAAATAAATGTCAAAATATATAATAGTTTTCAGCAAATTATAAAACAGGATTTTCAGTAGCGCTCGCTTTGATTTATGTTATTCAAAATAAAATATTCAAAGTTTAAAAAACGTAATTCAGAAAACATTTGCATAACTGGTGAAGAGTGTTAAAAGTACCAATTTTGCCCTTTTTATAAAGTATTTTTCACATGTTTCCTGTAATAAGTAAGTTCATATATACATGGTTTACGTATATCATATAAGGGTTACGAAGGCTACAACGCGTTTGATTGGAAACCATTTGTTCAATGATGCTGTGGGATGTGATCGAAAGACTCTTACTTCCGTTTTCATTTCATACCAAGGTTTCTGAAACTTGTCCAGGCAGTTGATACGGATCGCAAAAGCTCGTATGCCATAACAATTTCTAAACTTTAATGTTTGTATCAAACGACAACTCATTCAGATATTCTATAAGAAAGACTTATCACACTAGTAAAGACATACCACACAAACGAGAGTTCATGAGTAGCAGAGAAAGGGTTAAACCTCCTTTTGACGTAAACAAAGAGCTAGGGATTTGACAATCTGACTGAATAACAACTTAGAAAGGAAGATCTGAAGAAAATGTTTTTTCTAATCCTTTCTAGAATTATAGGATTTTCGATATCCCTAATTATGTATCAGCTTATCTAATAGTCACACGTATATGTCTAGGGATTAGTAATTGTAATTATACATACGCCCTATATTTAGCTATCAGTGGGTCGTCCTCAGATCCCGATAGCGTAGTATTTATTGAGTTGCAGTTTTGTTAGACTGAGGAGTTGGGAGATTATCAGATCCATTTCATGGCTTATGTGTGAGCAACCTAAAAATTGGGTTGCCATTGTAAGATATTAAAACATTATTTTACATGAAAATTCGTAGCGCGATAACAGGGGTGTATATGTTTTGCAACAAACAAGACAGAAAAAACTCTTCGAAATCATCTGAAACAATTTACAATGTATTTAAGTAAAATTCCGTTTAAGATATGTTATTTTTTCTCTTTTATAGAGAAAGAGAATGATATGATTTGTTTACCGTGTTTCAAGGTGGAGAATTGTCCGCATAGTAAAACGAAAATACATGTAAAAATGGGTAATAATCGCTTTAAGACACCCATGCTGATAAAAGAAAGGGTGTTATCACATTTGACAACATAACAGAATTTGTAAATACAGTATGAATTAAAATCATATTCTTGTTTATTAATTTTAGATATGCTACGTTTACACACATAAACTGTTTATTTAAGGGCAAAGAGTGAAGAGCCTTAACAAGTGGCTTAGCCATTATCTACGTTGTTCGCAAAATCACATTTACTTTTCCAGCGCTTACTGGTCTAGTCCAGTAAGAGGTAACAGAGAATTTACAGAGTGATAAATACAGTGGCCAAAGCTGAATCCGTGAGAAAGGTTAATTTACCACTACTCACCTGGACATTGTGGACAGCAAGAACCAGGAGGTGTGACTGGATTCGGGCAAGTAGGTTGTGCACATAGGACAGCACTGCAGTCTGGTGGTGGAGGTGCTATAAATAGTACAAATGACAGTGATAATGACCGATGACATACACTGCTTTAACCCTTGACTGCCGTATAGAAACATTGTTGTGGAGGTGGTGGTGGTGCTGTTAGTGATATAATAGATATCGTCAAATGTAAACTGTAAATGTACAATGATGTGTTGTTATTTTTCGAAATAAAAATCCTTAATATTCAGTTAAGTCTTACTGTTGTTGTGATAAAACGTATTCTTCAAACAGCAGCAAACCACTTTAAATCAGCAGTTATATAAAAGTCTTACCAAAAGTTTTCATCTTTCATGAAGGGGGTTACTCAATGTAAAGATTAAAAGGAAGATAATGGCAACACAATTCGATCTTTGGTAGAGAATAACTGTATCATAAAACAGATAAATCATAACAATACACAATGTACTCATAAATCAGCAGACTCTGCAAATGTATGTATGAATGACACTTTTGCATGTTAATGTCAGCACCTGTATATGTACATGTACATCGATGTACATGTATCTATTTGCATCATGAATATAACACTAAATAGTTCATCTTTAACTCATAAACATCTCTCAGTTCCTATAGCTTGAATGTAAGGGACTGGCGAGTTCCTTAAACTGCTTTGTCATCTTTATTCACTTTCAAGATACTTTCTTTATAAAATGGAGTTGCCTAGTTTGGGCACGAATCGGGCTGAACCCTGTTTCACATATGTTATATGTGAATGTAAAGAATGACAGATCTGAAGTGAATATTGATTAGATTTAACACATGTTATGCCCTTCTTTAACAGACTGCAAATGTATGTATGAAGGACACTATTGAATGCCATACCTGGACACTCTCCGCAGCAAGCTCCCGGTGGCGTTATAGGGTTAGGACATGGTGGGACGGGACACAGAACGGCGCTGCAGTCAGGTGGTAGAACTACAAATAGAAAACAAAATCAGCTTTACAACAACTAATTATCCAGTAGCTTAAATGGATCCATATTTATATAACAAAAAATTGAAATTGTAGTTAGATATATTTGGGATGACCCTTTAATAATTTTATAGCCATAGATACAAGCAATGTGTGATTAGCAATCCCACGTGCTTAACTAAGGCATCAGTTGTTCTTTTGCACTTGCAATTGGATTTGCCGTTAATTTGTTGTTGTTTTTTTGTTTTTGTTTTATGCCGTGGGGGGGGGGGAGGGTTTAGGGGTGACGGGAGTTAAGGTCGTTTAAGTCATATCGGTGAGTGCATTCATTTAAACAGGCGTACGTACGTAGTTTCTATCTTAAGTTAAGCGAGGATCATTGTGTCATCGACATGTATGGACTTTTCCCGCCAGTTTAAGAAAAGTGGACGTGGCAATAACATACATTTTATTGTATGTTAATAGTATTCGGAATTACTTTGAACATTCTTCATAGGTGTCGGCGGTTGCGTTTAGCAATTTCATTAATAAATATCAAAATCTAAATTTTGAAAATATTCCAAAAGGGGAATTATCTATAATCAGGAATTATCTTTAATTTTTTTCTACTTGTGCATTCATTGGTTCTTTGGAAAAGAACCAGTAAAGGGTCGAAAAATTAGACTTTGGGCGTATTAGCATAATTTTGTGATAATAAATATAAATGAAAACCATAACATAGCAGATACTGAGAATTTCATTGATCTTGCAGATGAAATGACTGAAGAATTAGATTAATGGATTAATAGATGTAAAGACAAATAGATAGATTGATATAGTATTTTCATATTAGTTCTTACTTATGTTGATGGCGTTTAATCCAACATAGGCGTTGGTGCTATTTTCAGTTGGATACTAATTCACTATTTCAAATCATCCATTATTCAAACGATAATGGCCTTCGGAAACATAAAACATGAATTTTCCAGAGTCAGTTTCCTGATGAAGACCAGTAATTGGAATCAAAAGCAGAAACGCTCCACATGGGGCTCGAACCCGCAACCTCTTTAGCGCATGGCGGACTGCATATCTACCATACCACTGCGTTCTCCAAATGCAGGTTTGACTTTACTGGACGCGGTTTACTAAGATCTGGATGAGACTGCCCAGTTTTGATTATGAAATGTTTTAGATATAATCTTAAAATAAACAAATTGAGGACAATTCGATTATTTGAATGAAATAAACAATAGTCGTGTAATTATGGTATGTTTGCTCATAGCAAAAACTGTTGTTTATGATGTTTTTTATAAAATATAGACATCTATCTATCTGTATAATTAGAGAATCTTAAACAAACTTTAATAGCAAATCGCAACATGTATCTATATTTGACAAGAAAAAAAGGACGCGGGGCGTTTATTTAATTGTGTCACTAATGGCTCGCCATACCGCGTGGCTCTATGGAGCACGTGAACACTGCAGTGATTCAACGGGGGAGTGATTTTCTATAATAGGATGAAATTTCAGTCTTTCAACAATTACTGAAAGTTCAAGTTGCTTAATTCAAATACACCGGCTTTATTACTGTATGTAAATTGAAAGCCAAAAATAAGTGCCAATAATAAGGGTCGATTAGTCTGAATATTTCAGCTTCACAGATATATGGTGAGTTGTGTCAGATACATGGGCCATCTTCGTTATCTAAAAGGCCAGTTTTCAGAAGGCACAAAAAAAAGATGGTAAAACTAACTTTAAAGGTGACCCCCGTCCTGGTCAGCCCAGTCGGTCATAGGTAAAGGCTTCAAAATGCGGAAAATGTTTTTTTATGCAATATATGTATTTCTTAGTCTGACGACCCTAGTGCCCAAATTTCAATACCAAAAGAAAGAACAGTTACAGACACGTTTTATAAGGGCAGAGTGCTTTCAAAAAGGAAGAAATATTACGAAAAACATAGACCTGCTACTGGACTTTGAGGAATGTGCTTTCTTCATGACAATATAGCTGCTCACAAATGTACGCTGGTTCATGATTTCCTGGCTAGGAAAAGTTTTTATTTATTTCTTCTATGGAAGCAAAAACCCTCTCTGGACGTGAATATGGCTCTCGAAGTACACTAGGCAGTGTTATTTCCCAGTCTCTATAAATGATCTCAAAAATGACTATTTTGCTGCCTTCTAATAATGTTTTTCAAGACCAGGAAATTATATTTCCGTCAATGGAGAATACTAATAAGGGATGAAGTGAGCAATTATGAGTGAGTTTCATAACGCGCCCTGATGTATCCCAGGGACAGATTAAATTAACGACCCTCGTAGCAAATAAAGTTTGACCCCTTTTTTTAAATAACAGTAATATTTAAGGTAATGTAGTCAGGTTTGACAATATTCCATATTTAAAATAGTTTTACCTGGACATACTGGACAACATGCTCCCGGTGGTGTGTATTGACCCGGACAGAACCTTTGTATGCATGCAATGTCGCTACAGTTTCTTGGTGGTACGTCTGTAATAAAAACAAATGTCAAAATACATAATAGTTCTCAGCAAATTATAAAACAGGGCTTTGGGTAGCTCTCGCTTTAATTTATGTTATTCAAAATAAGATACTCAAAATTTAAAAAATGTACTTCAGAACACATTTGCATAAATTGGTGAAGAGTGTTAAAAGTACAAAGTTTGCCCAATTTATAAAATATTTCATCACATGTTTCCTGTAATTAATAAGTTCATATACAAATGGTTAACGTATATTACATAAGGGTAACGCAGGCTACAACGCGTTTTATTGGAAACCATTTGTTCAATGTTGTGGAATATGATCGAAAGAACCTTATATCCGTTTTCATTTCTTACCAAGGTTTTTTAAAGTTGTCTTGGAAATTGTTATCGATAGCAAAGGCGTGTATTCCATAACAATTTTCAAACTTTAATTTTTGTATAAAACGACAACTCATTCAGATATTCTATAATAAAGACGTACCACACTTTTAAATACAAACGAGAGTAGCAAAGAAAAGGTTAAACCTTTTAGTGATGTAAACAAAGAGCTAGGGATTAGACAATCTCACTAATATACAGTTTTGAAAAGAAAATCTGAAGAAAAAATATTTCTGATCTATTCTAGATTGACGGATTTTCGATATCGCTAATTATGTAACAGCTAATCGGATAGTCACGTGTATATGTCTTAACGTTAGAATAGGAATCAATAATAGAAATTATAGATATGCCCTAAATTTAGCCGTCAGTGGGCCGTCCTCAGATCCCAATAGCGTAATATTTATTGAGTTGCAGTTTTGTTAGACTGAGGAGTTGGGAGATTATCAGATCCATTTCATGGCTCATGTGTGAGCAACCTAAAAATTGGGTTGCCATTGTAAGATATTAAAACATTATTTTACATGAAAATTCGTAGCGCGATAACAGGAGTGTATATGTTTTGCAACAAGCAAGACAGAAACAACTCTTCGAAATCATCTAAAACAATTTACAATGTATTTTATGTAAAATTCCGTTTAAGATATTTTTTCTCTATTATAGAGAGAGCGAATGATCTGATTTGTTTACTGTGTTTCGAGGTAGAGAACTATCCGCATAACGAAAATACATGTAGAAAATGGGTAATAATCGCTTGAAGACTACGCTGATGAAAGAAAGGATGTTCTTACACTTGACAACATAACAGAATTTGTAAATACAGTATAAATTAAAATCATATTCTTGCTTATTAAGTTTAGACATGTTACGTTTACACATATAAACTGTTTTGTTTACCTACATATATCGTATGTGAAATATCTTTATTTATCGATCTATACATACAATGTATGCTTAATTAATGATAAACATTTGTAGGGCGTACAGATACCTATATTTGTTGATTTACGACATGTTACCTGTGTACACAAATGCCTGTTTATGGTTCTACGACATGCTCCCCGTGCACACATTCTCCTATTTATTGATCTACATAAACGCTTTTATTGATTGTATTGATTGCCATGTTGATTATGGACACATACCTTTATTTAGCGATCGGGATCATGCTGTTATGCTGTCATATTCGTCTTTTTCATTAATTTCATGTTTATTATGCACACATTTACTTATTTATTGACGAATGTGTTGCTAATGCACATATTTATTTATTTATTTATTGATCAATCAATGTGTTGCATATGCACACATATACTTAATTACCAATGGAAATGTTACTGAAACGTAAATTTTCTTATTCATTGGTCAACTACATTTTGCTTATGTACGCATATTCTTATTCATATAGGTGTTCGTCTTATGAACCACTAATTATTGGTCTACAATAACGTACGCTGACAAGCGCATAGACAGTTATGTTTTTCTACGAAATGCTGTTTTTGATAAACGGCCTGCAGTGTTTGAATACATATTTTTATTGATCTCAATGCACAAATACCCTATTTATCCAAACCATGTTGCCCCTTATGTACACCTCTTTATTTATATATGAATAGCATGTTGTAAATGCCAACGTATTCTTGTTTATAGATCTAAGACAAGATAATTTTGTCTACATATCTGTATATTAATATTGGATATTTTGCTTATGAGAGAGAGACATCAGATTTTTGTTTGTTTGTTTGTTTGTTTGGAATTTAACGTCGCTTTTAACAGTATTTCAGTCATATCGCGACGTCCAGCTCATTACAGGTGGAGGAAGACCC
>JAULCC010101065.1:0-22475 GCA_032358795.1 Nuttallia obscurata
CTGGAGCATAACTCCATTATTAATGCTGCTAGTTTGATGAAACTTCATATGTAAAGAGACCTTGATAAGAGGAATTGCAGTGCACAAGGATGTTTATACATACTGTGTCAAAGATGGCGGCGGGGGTATTAATCACCTTCAGTGATAGTTCTAGTTTTGATCAGTAAAAAATGCATGTCCGCCAGGGGGCAGAGTCAGTTTTCCTGATATGCATATAGTGAAAACTAAGATATTTTCTCCAAAGCTAATGGCCATATTTGAAAAATAAATGACATAAGTGTTTTCTTCTCTGAAACCATAAAAACCAGAGCTAAGATATTAAGACATATTTTTATATGGGCAAAATGGCTGGCATCTTCAGGTGAGCGCCTCCATGGCCATCATGGCCCTCTTGTTTGGAAATAGGTTAAAATACATACTTAAACCTACTGTGTTTTTGAACACATTTTTTGAAAAGTAGATATTTAAAATATTGACTGTATGCATTTACCTGAGGACAATGGTTTGATGTAGCATGAAGAACATAGATGACCTTGTACACGTTCACTGTATAGTTTGAAATTACACCACAGCCGCTTATCTCAATGTAAGAAATATGATTTTTTTTTGTGGCATGTGATTTTCTGCCATATTCATAGTCACATGTATACTTCTGGTTGCTTGAAAATAGAAATCAGGGAAAATGACAATTGGATACTGCTTAATACACAAACTGCAAGTACTTAAAATCTTGAACTTTAGCTATAACTGGTTGGCTGGCTAAAATTATCACAACTTTCGCACTATAATGAATTTTATATATATCATTCTTAATCATTGTTTTCATTCATACTTAACATAACTCAAATTCCACTATTCCCAAAGCCATACAAAAAGTTACTGATTTGTTATGTAATGCTATTAGAAATCAATTTGTTTTTGTACTAACATTGAAATTATGTTAGTTATTTGATTATCTATTACTCGATGTCAACTAAAAAATCTGCATGATGTCCTACATATACATCGGGAGAATTTAATATGAATATATATGTAATAGCCTTATAATTTGATTGTACTGATTATGAACAAACTAATATGTAAACTATCAAGAATCAGCTTCGTCTTTTATATGTGTCAGCAACGTCCAAGCTACGTAGTTCTTAAGGCTCCAATTCAACTCTTTTCCTACACTTAAACTTTTTAGTAACCTGGTGTGGTCAAGTTGGTATCCAAACTGATTTGGGGCAATATACCAAAGTGAAAATGGGATTAAGTACAATTATAAATAATAGTTGGATTTTAAGAGTAGCTTAATCATTACCCTCTATGCTAGTTTACATTATTTCTGATATAATTCAATTCTGATATCCTTAGAGCTGTACTGTATCTATTTTACAGGATTCTGGAGAAACTTCTACACATCAGATACAAGTGATTGAGATTCCTCAAGAAACAGTTGCTGTAGCCACAGAATCTGTTGCTACCATTGACAGCACAGTTGAGCTTCTGAATAATTTCGTGTATACATACTCTCAGAATGTAAGTGAATCTTTGTCTTTCTATATTACAGAAGTCATAATCACAAGGCTAATTAGATTAACTTTATCTAAATAACATACAGACTAAGCTGCTTTTACTGATTCTTATTCAGTTGTGATTCAGTCTATGCATAAAACATCATTTTACTGAGAGCTTGCAGGGCTCATCCTACAAGACGATTTGGGCGAAATCTTTGCCTCAAAGCTCCTCACTTCGCCATTCTTGGCATGAAGGCGAAGTTCAAGTCGCCTATTATTTCATGCTGAATTATCGATAATTTGCACTTTTTCGTCTCCCATTTGAGCCGTATACGGCAGATTTGTGTTGAGGTGTGAATAGGATAATCCTCAAACAGAAAGTACCTTGCAATTCCTGACTATGCGTGTACAAGCACATCTCGAAATTGACATATTATACTGCCTCCTTCGGAATTCCACCAATGAAATAATTTATAACTAACGAGTGTATGATTTAGGCCAATAGGCAAGACGCTTTCACAGCGAGCGGTTTATTCAACATGGCTGTTGTGTTACTGTTGTTACGTGTAATTGCTCTGGTTAGGGTGTTAATTGTCATCTGATGACATAATTGAATGATGTCTGGCATAAGTATGACTCAGGGAAATAACAGATTATCTGCGGCAACCTTTATCTTCAATTATGGGGCTCCTATAGTTGACCCTTAGACGTATCTGTGTAGTAAAATATGAGGTCAGTTCAAACTTACATCGATGTGGCAAAATAGACAGACCGAAACTTTAATAATAAACCTACCACCAATTTCAAATTTGAATCTAAAACTATGATTGCAATATGGTACTGCTGTATAGCCGAACCGCAAATAACACAGAGTTCATGACAATATGGGTGAAAATCAAGTCATACATGTACGTTCGGTGTACTCTAACGATCTATTGAAATATTTATCAAGGTTTTTAATGTGCTCATGATAAATCGGGAAATATCATCGTTTCAAATATTGGAATAAAGCTATACATTGCCATTTTGAAAATTTATGTTGACCTACCTGAGAAATATTACAGAAGTTTAAAAATCGTTTTTGATATTTTCAGAGTGTTTAAAATAATTTGGAATCAATGACTTGTTTCTATAAACAAAAAAAGTTTTTTTAAAAAAATGAAATACAGGGTTGAAAAATGTTCTTGCCTAAAAATGGGGGTGGGTTGGGAAATTATACGAAATAGAGAAAATAAACAAGGAAACAGTGGTAGATTAATATGTAGAATTTGATACACTTGCAAATAGAATACAGTAAGGTTGAACACATCTATGTCAACTTTATGAAAACAATCTATTGATTTTAAACATAAATGCAACAGATTTTTTTAAATCAGAATTTAAAGAAACTTTTCTTAGTAATGTACCCTGTTTTAGAATACATTAAGTTCATACATAGGGTACTAAAATTATATCATTTATATTGCTTCATCTGTCATACCATTTCTCCCAAAAATTTCCCCACTTCTTCCTCAGTTTTTCATAAGGAAAAGTGACTTCTCCCTAAATTTTAGGTCTGGGATGAGCCCTGAGGTTGTCATTCTGTCTTTGGTTATGTAGTTTTGCAAACTTATAAGTAGCACTTTTTATACCCCATCAAATAAAGTTTAGTGGGGTACATAGGAGTCATTCTGTCTGTCCTTTTGTCTGCCTATAGCTAATTTTAGCTCACCATTCAAAGAAAACTGGGGCTTATGTAGTCATATCAGTGTTGGCTATGGCGTTGCAAGCTTTGTTAAACCTTTGCATGCAAGGCCTTTTCTCAAAACTGTTTAGGCTGTTGCTTTGAAACTTCACACACTTTTTCTGGGTCAAGTCTCATAACTCTAGAATGGATTTTTGGACTATGAGATGTTGTTAAACCTTTGTGTGCAATGCCTTTTCTCAAGGGGCTTCCGTGGCCAAGTGGTAAAAGTCATTGACTTGCAATCTCTCAGCCCCTCACTGCTGTGGGTACTAATCCTGGGCATTTTTCAAGTGAGGAAGCCTTCCACCTGGCTTGCAGTAGGTCAGTGGTTCTACCCGGGTGCACTCTGTGCCTGAAATAGTATATTCAGTATAGGTGTCCTGCCGGGTCTTCCTTCACCTGTAATGAGCTGGACGTCAGGATATGACTGAAATACTGTTAAAGTGACAATAAATTTCTAAAAAACAAAGCCTTTTCTCAAATACAGTATGTGCTGTTGTTTTGATACTTCACACACCTATTTAGGGTAATAAGATGACCTTGTATGTCAAGTCTGATAACTGTTGCATAGATTTTGACTGAATATCACCCTCTTTTTGGACTTAGAATTTTGGTTAAACCTTTGCATGTGAGGCCTTATCTCAGACACTGTATATGCTGTTGCTTTCCAACTTCACACACTTATTCAGGGTCATAAGATGAATAGAATTTGACTGAATTGTACACTGTGTATGCTGTTGCAATAGGTTATACGGTGTGATTTTATCTAATGCTTTAACTTTTCTGAAGTAGGCCCTGATATGGGATAGCTGATAAAAGAGCTATATTGTCCTCCAACAACTCTTATTTGTGATTATTATTTCTGTGGGACTGCAGGTCTTATGTCTATGAATCTTTACAAGAATGTTCACCATAATGGAAAGATGTGTAATTGTCATGATGTTTCACTGCACTGAGTTACGGCCCTTTGGGCACTTACTATTTCTTTGATAAGCGTGTATTTAATCAGCTAAAGTTTTTGCTAAAGTTATTTGTATAAAACATAAAAAAATATATATGTGTAAAATGAAAATGGTTATGTTTGCCATCTTTTAGAACCTTTCAAGCTACCTGTTTTCTTCAAAACAACATTTCAGTTGCAATATTTACCTTAGAAATTGTTTGTCTTTTTCAGTCATCATGGCAAGTGGAGAACAACTAGCAGAGGTAGAAGATTGGTTTGGATTTGCAGAACTGTCAGGAGAAAAGCCAAACATCATCAGCCCTGTTGTGACAACTAAGTCTGTTGTGAAATTAAGCCAGGATTTGAAGTGCTCAGAAGTGAATAAAGTTCATAGGAAAGTGGATGATAAGAATGACCTTAATGAAGTTGTTGTTCCTATTGCATCCAATAAATTAGGGATAACAAAATACAAAGTATTAGCAAGACAGAAGGTGGAAGATGATGATGATAATGAAGATGTTAGTTGCAATGAGGACAAGTATTTATTTAGTGACAAATTTCTGATGAAATCTATTCACATGAGAAGAAACTCAACATGGAAAGGAACATTTGACAAGTTGAACAGGAACATTTTGTCTAAGTCAACACCAGATAGAATCCTTTTTGACAACAAAAAATTTGGGATAATTAGAAAATCTAATGAGAAGGAAAAATCAATTGATCCAAAAACTGAAAGTCATGTTGTTGCACATGCAAAAAAGTCTCATACAAAAGGGAAAATTAGTAAACAGGTTGAAAATCAAGAAACTTCCCGTAAAAAGGTTAATAAAAAGTCCCTAAATGATAAGAAGGAAAGTGTACCAAGTGGCAAGAAGAAGAAGGAAAAATTTCCAAAAAGTAAATGTTCTGAAACAGAGTCTATATTACCGATGGAAGAGAGTTCCAAAGTTGACACGAAATCCCATTCCCCTGAATTTGTTGAACAAAATCAGAATACTGAAGTTCAGCATGTGGCTGTTGTGTGTAAGAGCAGTGTAAATGATATCAAAGATCTCCACTTAAAATCTGATGAAGAAGAGGGAAATGTGATTATAGAGAGTAAATCAGATTTAGTAGAAAAGGCTCCATCTTTCACTAAATGCATAAATTTAGAAGGAAAACAAACTTGTGTTAGTCCTTGTAGGGTGGAACTAAAAAGAGATGCTTCTGTTGAAAGCTTGCATGCAGCTGTTGTTAATGAGAGTGTTGCAGAGGAGTCTGATTCTAAAATAGATCAGAGAACTGTTTGTTTGATGAAAATGGATGAAGGTTCTCATAAAGCAGAAAGTAATAACTATGATGCAACTTCAGAGAACAATATGCTTTCCAGAAGGCACAGTTTGGACCACTGTCCCATAGAAAATGAGTTGTTAAAAAGACAGAGCAGTTTAGATGAATCAAAATTAAAAGCAGCATCAATGGTGTACAATGCTGAAATTGAATTAAGAAAGTCTGGTCGACTGAGGTCCGCGAAGTGTTCTTCAAGGTATAGAGGTGACTATGGCATTAGAGCTGATACTTACAGCAAACTGAAAAGTAGTTGTGGAAGTCTTGTTGAAGAATATGATGATGGAGCAGACACCTGCAGCTCTGGGATGAAACTGGATTTGGATCAGACATCAGACTGTGCTTGCAGTGATTGTGAAAAATGTCATAACGTAGCAAGTTTGAACAAAATAACAGACAAGAGAAAGAAACTAGACGCTGAACTAACTTCCAAAATTATTAAGCATGCAAAAAATTCCAAAGGACATGTATTTGCATCAAGTAAGAAGATAAATTTAACTAGAAAGCTTCAGAGGAAAACCTCAAAACCACAGCAGAGAAACTTTCATTCAGAAAGCAGTCATGCCAAACATGGTAAAAAATTGCCAAGTATGTCTGTAGATGATGTTCATGAAAATAATGAAACTATAATTCTGTCGAATAAGAAAACTGATTGTATTGTCGACTATTTATCATTTGATGGTGAATCAACTGATGATGTGAAATTGAATTTGACTGTAAAAATAGATGAACTTAATTGCGATCATAGGTTACACTTAGAGAAGCTAAGACATAAATCATGTCAGGAAAATAGTTCACAAAAGTGTGAAAGCTGTGAAATTGAACATAGAAATTGTGGTGAGGTGATGGAGATAACATCAGAATTTGGAGACGAAAAAGGGATAGAAGACAGCAAGGACAAATACAGCAAGGAAGAAGGGAAAAATAGAACAAGTGCATGTAGGGATATAACTGATACATTTCACAAATGCAAGAAACTAGTTATTCACTCCGATAAGCACCAATGTGATAAACTGGATAAAGTGCCTTGTGATTCAGAGAAAAAGATTTTCTGTGATAAGACATGTATAGGTCATTTAGATATAGACCTAAACAAACATGGTACTAGTGAAAAGATTGTAGGAGAACTGTGTAAAGATGTTCCACAAGAAAATGCAGTATATACTGCTGAACATTTTTCGCTGAAGAACCTCCAACATCCAAATTATGTGCATTCAGTGGGAAAGTCGGTAAATAAAAAGGAAAATCAAATCAATGAGAGAAAGTATGTTCATGCAGAAGAACAGAAAGTTAAAAATGTTATTGATATTTCACCTGAAGCCTCACCACCAAAAGGAGATCCATTTACCATTTTGGAAGATCTTCGACTAAAATTGTTCGAAAAAGCTGGTGCAAATTTAGAAGAGTCTGATAAGCCAAAACAGTTTGAATGCAAGCTTATATCCTCCAAAAGGAAAGAATCTCTAGGAATTGCAAATTCAGCTGTATCCATAAGTGGATGCTTAGATAGTGTTGAGAAAGAGAAAATGGATAGTTGTAGTGCAGATGTGTCTATATGCAGATCAGGAAGATCAACTCCTAGATCTGGTACACCCAAGACATTGAATGAATCAAGTAATGAAATACTGGAAGAAGTAGCTCAAACATTAAATTCTATTCATCAAGCCAAACGGAAGGCAGAGGAGTTGAAAAGTGAGAAAGTCAGCAAGCCAAAACGGCAGAAATTTGAACAGAAAAAGTTCATGCTGAGGTCTATGCTGAAAAAGCCTGAAGATCAATCAACAGAGTTATCTGAGGCTCCATCAGTTGAGTACTCCAGTAAATTGGAATGTGACAGTAGCACAAAATTGGCTGATCCAATATCAGATGTTAATGAAGACCATCAAACCTCCGAGTTTGTTGTTACAGATCTGTCAAATAATTCAATCTTTACAAATGATCTTCAAGCAGAGGAAAAGGATGAAACTGATGAATTTAATAAGCTTGATATTCCGGAAGTTAAAACTGTTAAAACTGAGAACCACAAATTGACAAAATGTCTAAAACAGAAGCCTGTCAAATGTCAGGCCTGTAGTCATACATTCAAAACAAAGGAACTGCTTCGTAAGCATTACCCATGTAGAATCAGACAGACAAGAACCTGGTCTCAAAATATTCTTCGTCCAAACCGAGCTTTCAGACGGAATGAAAAGAAAGATGAAAAGTTTAAATGCAAACTACCAAAAAATGCAAAGGCTGATTGCAAACCAAGACCACAGTTGTTAACACAACGAAAAACAAAATTCAGAAGAGTGAAAGGTAAGCGAAGAAGAAAACTTTATCAACTGATACATGAATTAATGGACAAAAGAAAAGTTGTTCAGTGGCCACACTTATCTGTTTCATATGAAAATCTATCTTTCAAAGAACAGTGTATGTACAAGATAGGTTTAAGTTGCACTGGGAATCCATCCAAAGGTTTAGAGAGCTACTGTGAAGATGAGATTGAATGGTTTGAAAGACATCGAGTAAGACAAAAAGAGATAGATGATGAATTACTAGAATTAGCAGCCTATGATGAAATTGCTGAAAAAGAAAGTGAAGAAAATACTATGCAGGGAAAAAACTTATCAAACCTAAATCAGTTTGAAATTGAAGAAGATAATAATAAAACTGTTCAGTTGTTAGACATGGTAAGTAAAAATTCAGAAAAAGCCATGGTTGTACAGGAAAACAATGATGAGTCTAAAGTTTTGGAAGCAGTTTGTTATGATGAATTAAAAGTTTTGGAATCTGCTTCTTCTGATGGAACAGTGATTTTGGAAACGTCGTATATGAAAGAAAATGTTGAGATAAACTTAGTTAATAACAATAATGAGATAAACTTAGTTAATGATAAAGTGTTTGAAACACAACCTCTTCCAGAATTAGAAAAACTTGAAGAAGAAAATAATACAGATAAAGATTATTGTGTTGTGGGACCACTGACTGATATCATAGTAGAGATGAATTCTGATACTCTAAAATATAATATGTGTGATGGCCAGTCCAGTGTCTCATCAACTGAAGTAAGCATAGATGATATAGGCAATAGAGATGTTTTGACTCATGAAACTATCCAAGATATCAAACAAATAATTGATGAAGTTATTTCAAAAGTTGTTTGTACCATAAAAGGAAACCAGAGTCAACTTAACAGTCAAGAAGCCTATAACCAGGAAAATATGTTGGAAATGTGCATTGTCTCTAGTGAAAGATATGGATTGCAGAAGTGTCCAGATGATATGACAACCTCTGAGGAAGCTTTCCAACAAACTAGTGAAACAAGCTGTGTGCTTGACATTTCCAACATTAATGTTTCTAGAGAATCTCTTGCAGTTTCAAGTGGAAATGAAGAAAGTAAAAAAGGCAACATTCTTGAAGATGCAGAAAATCTGCCCAAATGTACCCAAACCATGAAAGAATGTTTGAAGCTTAATTCTGAGCTAAACAAAACTGAACTTCAAGAAACAATGTTATGTAGTGAATTTGGAGATCCTGATGCCATTGAAACATATGAAAAGATAAATACAGAAAACAACAGCTCTTTAATTTCTGATACGAATGAAAACAAAGTCATTGAGTTTAGTAGTTTTATGCACTTAAATGAAGAAATTCTTATTAGGTCTTGTAGTGATGATAAAGAAAACAAGGTATCCACTGTAGAGAATAATACTCTTAAATTAGTTGCAAAAAGCCTTATTGATAATGACCTGGAAGTTGTAATTGATCAGGAATCTTTGATATTCAACAGCAAAAAGGAAAGCTTGTGTGATGATAGAAATGTCTTTGTTTGCAGTATTGGGAATTCACAGATAGAGGAAGAAATTCCTGCTTCAAATTCTAACATTGAATTACACTTACAAGAAAACTCTGTTAAAGATGATTTCAGTACAGTCTTGTATACTGTTGAATCAAATGCAGCCAACAGTTTTACTGACAGAGATCTGGATGAAGCAAGTGGTGAGTCAGATTTTCACCTTGCAACTGAAACTACTAATAAATTGGACCAAATTGGTAATATCAAAAATATTAATGATAAGCTTCAGAACTGCATATCAACTGAAATAAACAGGCTTGTTGAAGAGGAAATTTCTGAATCCAATGAAGTACAAGTGTCGGATGGACATACTACTAGCTTACATGAATTTCCTGAAATATTAGAAGCTGCTGATAGTATTTGTGAAAAACCTGAATCTACAGGCTTCGATAACAACCAAATACAGACTGATGAAAGTTATGAGCAAAAACTTGATAATGCTGATCTGAATGACGAAACAAAAAATTCTGCAGTTGGTAGTCCACATTCAGATACGTTTCTGTCTCCCAGTATAATTGATACAAGCCAGTCTGATGAATATGAAACTGTACAACAGAATACTACAAAACTGAATCCAAACATACTTTCTGAACACCCAAATGTTCCTAGTGCTGTTAAAGAAAGCAAATCCACATCTACAATTAGATATGAGCTAAATGGAGTGCTAATAAGTGAAAACTTACTTACTGGGGACAAAAGCATTATTTGTGGCAGGCGAGAAGTGGAGACAGTGGAAGTAGAAAAGTGTGAAGATATTGCATCGACTCAAGAAGCAACTGATAGTAACCGATTCCATTTGCTAAGGGAAACTATGAAACCTGTCTCAGCAGAAGAAAATTCTTATAAAAACAAAGAAATTGAAACAGTAGTTGATAGATATATTACATCTGATAAAAGCTGTGACATGTGTGTAGATAGTTCTAAAACTGACCCAAATAATGAGGATTTATGTCACGGCAGCGAAACTAATGTTGAGCAATTTGACCAAGAAGAAAACAAGTTAACTGCTATAATTCAGTATGAGTCAAATGGTGTCCTCATTAGTGAAAATTTATTAACTGGGGACAAAAGTGTTGTCTGCCCTGAACATAATGCATCTACACATTTATCTGAAGAAAGCCAAGGTGAGGATAGTTTGCCTGAATCGGAAAGTAAAAGATCTGAAATAGAAGCCTGTAATATCACATCCATCAGCTCAAAGGACAAAGATATTCAAGTTCTAAAAGAAAACACTGAAATTTACAATATTACTGACACCATTAAAGATGCAGACACATCAGAAGCAGTAGATGATGTGCTTAAAAATAATCTGCAAAATGAGAATTGCAAATGGAATGGAAGTGGTTTAGGAGAACAAACAGAAAGTGAGACTGACAATGAAAGTGCATGTAGTGGTGTTTCACGCATGAAAGCTACCAGTACAGATGAAAATAGCTTTTATTTTCAAGATAAGAATATAACATCTCAAAGTATGGGTAGGGAGAAGAACACTATTGAAAATGTAGAACAAAGTGAAAACTTCTTAGAGATTGAAGCAATGAGAGGATCAGTTGATGAAAGAATCATAGAAGATTTGAAAAAGTCAAATTTGAATGATGTAAGTGTATATGATATTTCTGAATCTGATGATCAGTGCTCAAGTCTTGATGGAGAAACCATCTCTAATTCTGAATTTGAATGTAATAACACTTCTGGAATAGAAGAAGACTTTCCACAAACTATTGATACAGAAACGCCGCCAGTATTGGAAAAGGTTGATGTTCCAAATAATACTGTAGAAATATATGAAGAGACAGTCTGTTCAGAAGATAGTCAAATGTCAGAAGATGATCCACCATTATTAATTCCAGAGCAGGAGTCAATTATTAAAAATTCTGAATCTGTTGAAGGTTATAAAGAAGATGAAAATGGTATAGAACTGAAAAAGACCAGAGTAGAAAGACACTTTCTTGATGTGTTGGGTGATGTGTGCTCAGTAAGGGAAAGCTTACCTAATGAAAGGGATGTATTAGTATATCCTATTGGTGAGCATATGAAAAAGGCAAATACCTATAATGCTTCTAATCAGAAGGAGGAAGAATTTATTGGGAGACATTTTTCAGATGTAATGGAAACATCTGTTGAGCCTGAAAGGAAATCAAGATGTCAACTACAGCCTCTCTTGGAAGAAAGTGGAAAAAGTCAAGTTACACTAGCAAAAATAAAAGAAATGTTAAAACCACAGTACAAACAAGAAAGCATTTTCACTAAGGAACTCTTACTGAAGCTTAGAGCTGACATTGCTAATTTGCTTACCAAAGTGAAAATCCCTGTCAAAAAGGATCCAGTCTGGTTAAAAAGAGACTCTTTAGCAGCATACTGTAGACGAAAGAAAAAGGCTTATAAGCCTAAAATGAAAAACAACAATATTTCAAGAAAATATAGTGCTGATGATAAGAGAGTTTTCCAACTGCTAGATCAAAGTCATTCGGACAATGATGAAAATGATGAATTTGCAGACGATGAGACCGAATGTTCTGATTTAGAAGAAGACATTCAGACTTCTGATGACGAAACTCATTTAGTTGAAACTGAACAACAAAAACCTGTCTCTGTCAGCCAGGGGAAAGAAAATACCATCATAACCAAAGGTGGAATAACAGAAAACATTCTTCAGATGTTAACTTCGTTTGAAGACAAAGGAAATGTTGCTGTAAATGTGTCAAATTTATTGGATATTCTGGCTGAGAACCTTGGTTTTTCAGGAAAAGCAAGGGAGAGTATTACCAATAATGAAAGCATTCTGGAATCTGATTCAGATAGTGATTATAGCTGCACAGATAGGAATGATACAGGCATGGACTATAACAAGCAAAAGGAGGTCAGTCAGAGCAGTTTTCATGACAAATTCGACTTGTCATTTGGAGAAGATGAACCACCATCACTTGATGACATTCCATTTCCTACAGAAAGTCTTTCAATGCAGGATTCTAGCAGTCCAAATGAAATGGCAGACATGAAATTCATGTCACATCTTACTGCAGACTTGCTTCAAACAGAGAGAAAACAGGAGCAATTCATTAGTGCCAATATTCAGACTTTTTTTAAGTCACAATCTTCAGCTGCTTTGTCTCAAACTGAGGATATACAGGACAAAGTCATTACTACCATGGACGAATCACAACAGGGTCTTCAAGCTCTCAAATCCCATGTGGAAATAATTAAGGGTACTGAGAAATCTGAAAATAATGTAGGGAAACTTTGCACTGATAATACAAATGAGGAAAACAGTATTAAACTAGATGAAATAACAGCCAACCCAAGCATGTTCATTTCAAGTGATGATAATAAATCTTCTGTGGAACAGACACATACTGAGATTGAGTTATATGAGAAACATCAGACTTCAACAGTTTCAGATGCTGAAATTGATGATAGATTTGTGGAAGAAGATTCAGAAAAATGTATGAAAATGTCATCTGATTCACTGAGAAATGAAGAAGTATCTATTGAAAAAATATGTGAAAAGCAGAAAAACAAAAGCTATTCACAAAAAACTCCTCAAGAGTCCATCAATTTAAATGAAAGTGATCTTTACATTAGTGACAATGCTAGCAGCTGCTACAGTCCTATTGATAGTTGTAGTCAATCATCAGATTTAGATAATACTTCATTTAGAGATAAAAGTGGAAAGGGTTCAGATGTAAATACTCTGTTTAAAAGCATAACTGAGCTGAATTCAATTGAAACTGATGATGATTCAAATTTGGGAGATTCTTATGATGCAGTGTCTATGTCACACAGAATGTTTGAGTTAAAAGCAATTTCAAAAGATGTCAGTAATTCTGAAGTAAATTCTGAAATATCAGATATTTCAGATTGTGAATATTTAAGTGGCAAGGAAGAAGATACTGATCAGACTATTATAAAGAATAAGAATTCAGGTGATGTGGATATGGATTTAAATGATAGAGAAGCCCTAGATGATTTAAGTGGCAAGGAAGACTGTATTGAAATGAATTCTACAGATACAGTAAAACAGCAGATGTCAAAAATGGCAGACAATGTAGATGAAACAGAATCAGATTTAGAAAATGAAGAAACCCAAGATGACTTCAGTTGCAAGGAAGAATGTACTGAAATAAATTCTGCAAACACATTAAAACAGCAGATTTCAACAATGGCAGGCAATTTAGATGAAACTGTAGATAAAATTGAATCTGATCTAAATATTGAAGAAAAGCTGGAAAATGTATGTAGCAAGAAAATTGATGTTAACACAACAGACATAGTTACGCAACTGATTTCTAAACTGGAAGAAAAATTTAATGAAGCGGAATCCGATCAGAATAATGAAGAAAACCTTGAAATTTTGTGTGGCAAGAAAGAATTTATTGCAGTGAACTCGCCAGAGGATGAAAAGCTGAAAGATGTATGTATTACGAAAGAATTTATTGGAACAAACTCACCAGACATATTAGATTTACACATATCAAAAAAAGAAGACGAATTTGATGAAATGGACTCTAAACTAAATGATGAAGAAAAGCTGGAAAATTCAAGTAGCAAAGAGGAATATAATGAAATGAATTCTCCAGATATAGTTAAAGTGCAGATATCAGAAAATGCAGACAATTTAGATGAAATGGACTGGGATGTAATTGGTGTAAAAAAAAATGATAATTTAGAAGGCAAAAAAGAATTTACCGAAATGAATTCTATAGACAAAGTTGAACAACAAATTTCAAAAGTGGAACACAATTTAGATGACACTGAATTGGAGCAAAATGATAAAGTCAAGTTAGATAATGAAGATAATGATGAAAAGCAGAAAGAAACCAAAATATCTAAATTATTGATATCTGATAAAAATATCAGTCTTGTTACTGAGCAGGATTCTCTGGTAGGTGATACAACTGACATTACGAATGATAATATTGGCAGTAATCATAATAACAATGACTGTCAGAGACTTGAAGAGGAACCTGTTGAAAGGGTTTATGATATTGTTGAAACTGTAGAACAGGAAAATATTTTGGACTTGTCAATAGAGACCAAGTCAGAGGACAATGAATATAAATATAGCAGCATTATTAAAGACAAGGATCAAAGCACTTTGCAGGCAAACATGCCTATTTCTTCTGTAAAAGATATTGATTCATCGGACAAGGAGCAAGTTTTCTCTGAACCAGCAATAGATTCTGAAGTGAAAGAAATCAGTAATAAAAACGATACCATTGAAGTTAGACATGGCATTCGCGATGATCTCATAAACAATTTAAATTATGAAATTGGTAGGAACTCGGTAGAATCTGTTAGTATGGCAGACATTTTAGAAGATACTGCATCTAATGCCAGCAATGATATGTTTTCTGATGATGAAAATGACAAATCCTTACAATTAGCACAGGAAAATTGTAGAATTCAGCTTAACTCACTGGGAACTTTAATGGCTGATGAAGAAGTGACTAGCACTCCTGATACTTTAAAACATTCTGCTGGAATAAGTTTTGGTAGTGTTCCTTCAGGGAGAGGTAAAGAAGCTGTTTCATGTGAAAGTTTTAATGTTTGTAACTCTGAAAATGCAGCTAGTTGGAGTTATTACAAAACAATGACTGAAGATCACAATGGTCTTAATAAAGAAAGTTGTTTATGTGAAATGAAACACAATGAATGTTGTTTGATAAGTAATGGGACAATGTGTACCTGTGAAGATAATGAAAACGGAAATTTGAGTTGTGAAAACAGAGAGCACAAGCAGAGTATGCCATCATCTCCCCAAAGTAAAATCCAAGATCATGATCAGGATTCAGGAAATAGAAATTTTGTAACTGATGGTACCAATGAATTGGAATCTGCTTCCAGCATGGTAGTTCAGCTAAGTGAAGACTCAAACTCTACAATAGATTATAATAAAGAGGACAGACTACAAGAAACTGACTTGCTCAAAGAAGAATTGGTTCCATCAAAAGTTGAGTCCCATAAAGAAGCCATTGATTTGCTTTCAGAACCCAGCAAAGTGAATTCTTTTGAAGAAGCCAAAGTACCAAATGAAAAGATCTCATCAAGAATTGAACAAGAAGTTATGGGTTTTCCTGAAGTGTTTTGTGAAACAATTGCAGAAAAAGTGAAAAGAAAACAAAGAGAGCGACTTGACAAACAAACAAAAAGTTTTTCCCAACAGTATGTGCCTTATAGGTTACCTGTTTCTTCTGTGAAAGAGATCAGTATCTTTCGTAGTTCTATGCTAGATGAAAGAATGCGTCAAAGTAGTTTACCATGTGATAATATCAAATTAATTCCACGGAAAAAGAGACAAAGATATAACTCTGTACCAAAAGAAGTAAAACTTGCTCGGTGTTTGAGAAATAGAAGTTTTCAAATCAAACCATGCTCAGTTAAACTAAGAAGACTTGACCATTCAACCATTCAGAAATACTTGCATCCAAAATCAAAAGAAGATGATACCCGGAACAGACCTCCTATTAAACTGAAAATTAGACTGAGAGACATTGTGATTCCATGTTCACCATACAGTCCTTACCCTGGAAGTAGTAGCACTGGCACAGATGATGACAATTCTGAAGCAAACGATGGATCTCAAAATAAATCTTGCTCCTCTTTATCATGTGACAATGATCTGGTTACGACAGAGGAATTCCAGGATGAACCCCTGCAGCTTTTAGCATCAGTTTATAGGTCTAAATCTGTTGATAATGTAACACATAGACTGAAGCCTTTAAAAATCAAGTTAAAGGATGTGATGTCAAAATCAAAAAGCTGTGATTTTAAACTTGTGTCATTGCCAAAGGCTGAGGATAGTAAACTGGTTAAGAAACAGAAAAGTGAAGAAAATGGCACCATTGCTAAACAGATATGTAGTAGAAACTTACACTTGAGTGAATCGGATTCAGATAGTGAAGGGGATACATTTGAAGAGCTAAAGAGTTTGTCAAAAGAGAAAAAAACTGTGATTTCCAAACAGAAATCTGCAGAAAATAGTTCCTATCACGTTAAAATTGAGAGAAACGAAACTTTTAACAAGTCAGAAAGTCAGGCTATATCAACATTCCAAGAACATGCAGTTAAAAATTTAAGACATGAAAATTCAAGTGCAAAAGTACCGATTAGTAATGAAAGTGATAGAAACAGTTGGTTATTAACAGATGGGTGTACATCTGAAAATGTTCAGGATTCTATGCAAGCGATGACTTTGAATAAAAAGGATCAAAGTGTTAAACATTTCTCAAATTCAATAATGAGTCTTACTGACCGTAAGGGTATTGAAAACCAAATTGATTTGTTGGAGAATTGTGATCTTGAAGCCAATTTGATGAAAAGTACGGATAACACAACAGATGCAGAAAGACAACAACTGGAGACTGAGGAAGCGACTTTGTGTCTAGAAAATGAAAGGTTTGTGGAGAGGACTACATCAAATGTTTTCCCAGAGGAATTTAACTATGCTGATGAAACAGCTAATGACTTTGAAATATGTGAGGCTGTACATAATTTAGAATCAGTTGAACTCAGTGAAGTAACTGCTACCTCAGAAACTGTTGTGGTTGACTTCAAAAATATGCAGGAGAGGAGAAAGTTACATAGTTTTATTCAGGCAGACAGTTGTTTGAGTTCAGTGGAAATTTGTGAAAGTATAGGCTCAGTTACATCAGGAGAAAGTTGTATTTCCACTGAAAAAACTATATCAGAAGGCATAAGTGATGTGGGACATGGTGTATCAAACAAATACTTGTATGGCATCAGTGAAGAGTCACAAAGTTCTTCAGAACTGATAGAAGAACAAGTGGTTGAAGAGTCTATAGAAAACTTAGTGTTAGAAGAAGAAGAATCAGTTTTTATTTCTTCATGTGAAGACAGTGGAAGCTTAAATGCTGCTCAAGTTAATGTAAATATAAGGTTATCTCAGTTACCTCATGCTACAGATGAAGCCATTTTAGATAGTATTTCAAAAGGACAGTGTGAGTGAGTTTGCTCCAGAAATGAATGTATAATTTGTATTGAAGTTGAACAAAAATCAATAGCTTATCGCAAGAAACCAAACAATTTTTCATTCATATCTTTTGATATGTTAAAATCATGATGAAATAGGTATGCAAATAACACATTTTAGATAGAATTTCTAAAGAAAAGAACATTGCAAGTGAGTTTGCTTCAGCTGTCATGGAATGAATAGTATAAAAATATCACTAGCCAGCAGTAGCAAGCAGTTTACCATATTTTTTTCAAATGAAACTTTAGACCTTTGAAAAATTAAATTTTATTTGTAGATAACACCATCTCGGCAGGACATACAATGTTGTCAACTGTGGCATGTGTAGGGAAGACTGCTTTTACAAGTATATTCTCTGTAACCGTCCAGAGCAGTATATATTAGTATATATAAGTATCTGGTCTCCACCAAACTTGCAAGTTGGTCCACATGTTCATAGTCTTAATAAAAACTGGGTATTAATAAATGACCAGCCAGATAGCTCTGACTTTTCTTGGGTAGTTGCTCTTTAATTGCTGATATTTGACCAAATTGGCACTTTTTGCTGTCAAACTTTGAAAACCTCTTTTAAGTTTTCACTGAATTTAGTTAGAAGCTTAATAAGCGTAATATCGTCAATAATAACCAGATCACTTTTGTCACTTAACAAGACTTAAACTGTTATTATTTTATGAAATAATTATTTAGTTTTTGTTGTGATTAAGGATGCTTGTTCATAAAAGTCTGTACATTTTAAACCTTAGCCTGCTAAGCAATATAAATTGTGAAGACAGCTTTGGTCCAGATCAGACAGCGAGTAACTCAAAGTCAAATCAGGATCTAAGCTAGTTGACACTTGGCCATTTGTATCTTCAAATATTGTGTGAATCCAATGAATTTTTAAATCCAGGGAGAGACATTTTAAGCAGACAACAGTTTTTTCAATAGGCTAAGGGTTAAAGCTATATTGATTTTGGGGTAGAAAATTATTTACATATACTAACATTTATATAATGATTTTACAAGATCGGGATGGTAGTAGTTGTATTTCATAGGAAAAGCAGAACCAGATAGTGAATGATTGTTTTTTGGGCTCATGTAATTTGAGTCATTTAGTTTAGAGATGGGATTTTGCTATATAACAGGCATCTCATTTAACAGCTGTTTTATGAAAACTATGCTTGACAAATATTTAATGCAAGATTCTATATTGTACTATGATGGAAATGCTGTTTGGAAAATTTATCTATGCAATGTAAATCTAATAATCCATGTAGAGTATAACTGTTTATAATCTGGGTTTGGTTATTATGCATAGATAGTATCAGTAGATGCAATTAAAAAGTCATGAGTTTCTATTTTTGCATGAATGAATTATTTGTGGTTTTTATGCTCTTGTATGATGATATTTCAAAACCAGTATAATTGTATTTACAAGAAGTTATCATATAATGAGATCAGCATAGTTCTTCAGATAGAAGGTGTATAATTCATCAAGTTTGTTTTCCATGCTACTCCACCAAACCATTTCTTGTGAGTATTCCTAAGAATCGCCTCAAGGCAATTCTTTTCTTAAGACTACCAATAAGATAAGGTTTGGTAGAGAACATGGAAAAAAGATACCAAATTTCTCAAATATTTGCTTTATCTGGAGCCCTGGTTCTGATTACTTTAATATAGATATAAAAAGTCTGAGAGTGATTGTTTATCAGTGTCTAGCAAAAGAAAGTGCTTACATTCTCTAAGTATCATTTTAAATTGGCTTTTTGATTGTGTATATAAAATAAAACAAAATAGTCATAAACTTGTGTCAGAAATTTGCAGCTAACTGAGCTGCCAGATACATACCCTGTTGTCAGATTTGTTTCCTTGCTCTATGAGTATATTGAGCTGAGAATCAATGGTTTTTAAAAAATCTATTGCATAAACCGTTTGCTTATAAAAAAAATTTGCAAAAGTTTGAAAGCACTTTTTCATTTCTGTTGGCCATGATTTGCCAAATAACCATGTAATTAAATTGTGTTTGTTATTTTTAAAACTGAAAATAGATGAATGGAATGTCAAAGAACTAGTTGCACCAAATTAGGATTTAGCAGTGCCATTGATCCCTATATTGTTTGCTCACTCTGATTTAGAGACTTAGTTCATAAGCTTTCTCTGTAAAACCATTGACTGAATGTTGCACTTTAATTGGTTTTGTTTTTTTGCCTTTGCATAGCTTAAAATGCTCATTTGTTGCCCACCACCACACACTATGTATATAACATTTGGTTAAAGGTTCAAGAAATGTTCATGTATAGGTACAATGAGGAGATACTTGAATTGATAGTATGCATGTGATGTCTTGGCTTTTTCAAAAAACTTCCTGTGAATTCTAATGAAGCCGGTGTTTTTATGGAAAGTCTTTTTTGTGGTTTGTGTTTGCTTTGTGCACAGCTAACTGCAATCTCTCAAATTATCATTTGGGAGTTACACTAGCCGTTTAAGCATACCTGGGAGTACATGATAAGTTTGATAAGTAATGAATGTTCTTGTTGTTAATATGTTAAGATTTAAATGTTTTTATTAGAGAAGTCTAGTGTCAATGTAAATATTGTGTCAGTGTAAATAATTTTATTTTCTTCCCCTGTCATATATTTATAGATAAGATAAAGAAAATAATTGACTCACAGTGTAAACTTTCTGAAAAGTTGATTTATGGAAATGTTTGTATTACAAAGTAACCAGTTATCAGTTTGCATTATTTGAGCTCCATGTTTGTACAAGAAACCTTATGTAAATATAGTTGATGTGTTATTTATCTGATTAATGGTGTTTTTTTATTTTTTATTTTTTCACAGTTTGATTTGTTTCATTTTAACTGTTTAGATGTGTTAGCAGTGGTCACTTGTGAAATTGCCTCTATAATTTAACAATGTAACATAAGTATATATGATATGGTTTCTGTCTACTGACAGAACAAAAAGTAATTTTAGATATGACTGTTCAAGAAAAGGAACAATTTACAGTACATAAGTACAATTAACATAGGAACAATAAACATAGGTTCAGCAAACATAGGTACAATAAACATAGGAACAATAAAAAATAGGAACAATAAAAATAGTTAAATAAACATAGAAACAATAAACATAGGAACAATAAACAAAAGAAAAATAAACATAGGTTCAACAAACATAAGTACAATAAACATAGGAACAATAAACATAGGTAAATAGACATAGGTACAGTAAACACAGGAACAATAAACATAGGTAAATGAACATAGGTACAATAAACATAGGAACAATAAATGAAGGAACATAAACATAGGTTCAATAAATGTTAGTAAAATTAACAAAAGAAAAATAGACATAGGTACAGTAAACATAGGAACAATTAACATATTCATACAAATGTTGACATCATTCTTTGGCAGAGTTGGTGAACCTTTATGAATTTGAGCATATTCTTAGCTTCAGTGTTTTATGGAGATATTTGTTTTGTGTTAGCTGAACCATGCTGAAAGATTATGTTAATGTTCTCCTCCATCTTCAATTGTAGACAAGTCCATATGTTATTTTTATGGAAATTTTTAATAAAATTCCAATAAGCAGCATCCATGTTGCCGGGGATGTTCCGCTTGATGGACAAGAAAAGGGTCACTGCTACCCCTGTCATGATATTATTAGGAGACTTATAGGAGCTTAATGGATTAGGAGACTTATAGGAGTTTAATGGATGAAGCATGATTATCAGAGGCTACTTGTAAATGGTTTAATTAGTTTTAAGTTTCTGGAACAGGGTTTCTCCAGTGGTTATGAAGTTTTCCTGTCATGGTAGGACATAACATTATCCTTTGTTTGACATTCAGTAAAATCTCACATTTCACCTGCTCACTAGTCGGTATAAACATCTATTCAGAAAGCAATAGATAAGCATGGGAGATGCATCTGTTTGATATGACGAGAGAGAAGAAGAGATTCTTATTTAAACTAATGATTATTCTAATCTTTTGAAAACTGGAATGAAGCACATTTTCATCCCTTTATTTGTCCAAAATGTTACACACACATAAAAACTTTGGTAAGAGCAGGAAGGGCTTTTGTCTTAGTCTGTTAATATTTCTGTCCTTGCATGTATTGCTAGTAGGAATCACTTGAGTTTTAGATACAATATGCCTATTTAGACTTTACAGCATATTATGACTTTTTATGATCTTAATTGGATACATGTAAAGCTTGAGATAAAAAAAGATTAGCTTCAGTAAAGATGTGGTAAGAAGTAATTTGAGAGAGGATTATGTCAATATGCTCATTCATAGATGTGTAACCACATATTGGTAGCTCCCTTGTGGTCACATTTGCTCCAAATTGTAATTATATTAAAGGCTAAAATGCCAAGATATTTTCAAAGTGCTTTGGTACTACTGATATAAATAACAAAATATTGTTAGTTTCAATATATATCACTTGCTTTACTGAAATGACAACTATTAGCTTAGATGTATAACATTGCCTCACATATTTGCAGTCAAAACTTTCAACTGATTAATTGAGATGGAGGAATTACTTTATTATTTGATATATTTTGCCTATTTGAATGAACTAAGAATCCAGTTGTAAAAGTGATTGAAAAATGAACCTTTCAGATAAAGAAAGGCTTGGCTTTGAAAACACATCAATTATCCTAATATTAATTTTAGATATCTGGATGTACATGAAGTGGCAGAAAAATGTGCTAGTTATCGAATGAGGGTGGAAATATTCTCAAATTTGTACCATAGAATTATTTTGTTTGATTTATAATTATGTTGATTTTTGTTTATGGTGTGTTGTTCTTTCCATGTTATATGAGCGAGTCATTATCACATGTTGAAATTGCTATAAACAGTACATCCAATAGATATAAATATATCACAACATTGAATCAGCTTTGTTATATATTTTTCCTGTGAAAAATGTAAAAAATTTCTGTTTGTTTGTTTTAAAATTTAACGTCGCTTTAACAGTATTTCAGTCATATCGCGACGTCCAGCTCATTACAGGTGGAGGAAGACCCTGGGCCAAACACATGGCCGCCAGGGGCAGGGCCAGTTTTCCCTATATAGCTATATAGAAAATATATTTATCACATAAATTGGCTTCTGGGAGTGACATAAAGCAGTGACATAAATATCATATGTAACTAGTTAC
>JAULCC010101066.1:0-14171 GCA_032358795.1 Nuttallia obscurata
ATCATTGTTCTATTTAAAGCCTTGTCAGTCAGTGATAATATGAATTCATATCATTGTTCTACTTATAGCCTTGTCAATCAATGATAATATGAATTCATACCATTGTTCTACTTATAGCCTTGTCAGTCAATGATAATATGAACTCATACCATTGTTCTACTTATAGCCTTGTCAGTCAGTGATAATATGAACTCATATCATTGTTCTACTTATAGCCTTGTCAATCATTGATAATATGGACTTATATCAATGTTATATTTATAGCCTTGTCAATCATAGATGTGAACTACTTTTGTTCCATTTATAGCCTCTGGCTGATGTGGTGATGCACGTTGAGAGAGGCTACAGAATGGAAGCTCCTGAGGGATGTCCACCAGAGGTTTATGCCATTATGAAGGATGCATGGATGGAGGATCCAAAACAGAGACCAACATTTAAGGATATTCTAGAGAGACTCAACTCTTTATGCTCTGTCACTGTATGACCCGGATTATTTAAAAGATTTATTAATATATATTTTCTATAAAGATCCATCATACGAGATTGATGTAGGAATGATTATTCAATGAGTAATTACCACATGGTGCTTTCAAACACATAGCCATGTGATTTTACACATGAATTCCATGGAAATAATTTGGAACGGTTTAACTTATGTTCTCTGTTTCTATAACGAGAATAAATATGACTGTTTACAGAATAGACACACATACACTCTCTCTCCGAAAAGGCTATTTGTGATTGACTACTGAAAGTTTAGCTCCAAGTTTGTCAGTAATCATGTCATTTATCATTACTGTGGAAAGAAAGACTGCACCTGGCTCTTGGAAGGTTTAACAAAACAGAGAGCTATCTACAGTGAAGCTGGGTATTTTACAGAAAGTGTTTTGTGGCCATGTGGTCCATTTCAGATAGCTCCTGTCTAATGGCAGATATGAAAACAATGTTACTATGGATTGGTTAAAACATCAGACATTACCTGATCAAGGTTTTAGTCTTTTCTGTCTCTATAAGGGGAGGATTGGTGAGAAATGCCGGTCAGACAAGGAATATAGTGGATGCAGACAAGGAGGATTAACATCTAAGTAGACCCACAGAGTCCTGGAACCACTTAGAGCTGTCTGATCAGAATTTACATTGTTTACCACCCGAAAAGCTTATTTTATCTTCCCTAAATGTTAAAAATAAATTTGTGTGCATGCAGAAGTGGAAGTGTTTAGTTATGGGGTATGGTTTGCAAAACTGCTATCAGAATGGCAGGCAGCAGCAACTTGACTTTGCTCAGAAAGCATATTTTGTTGAACTTTTATTGGTTTTCATAAATTTATAACTTTTTTGTTATATATAATTTGCATAATCGAAAGGAACGCCATTGTGAATCTTTCAAAAATTTGTAAGAAAATAACCTTTTTATTAAAACAAGGGATATTTGCTAGAATACTCTCTTTCCTATTGTGTTTTGAAATCAAAATTGTCAATAAGTTTTTTATTTTCATAAAAATGAAATAATATTCATAAGTAAGATAAGTGCTATTTTTTAAATGAAATACTAGATATTGGACTAACAAGATTAATTGTTATATTTTCTCACTCTGCCATACCTCTTGATTTAAATATATTTTCGTTAATTGTAATTGACTGTATTTGTTAAAGATATTTTGAAAAATGTTAATTTAGGATATGATGTGTTTCTACTTGGTTTCTGTGTTAGAATATGTTGTGTTTCTACTTGGGTTCTGTGTTTGTTAATCACTATACTGTAGCAGTTTTCATTCAGTTGTTCTTAATTTGATATATTTTTGTTTTTTTATCACATGTGCCAGATACCACGTTTGAAATATCGAAGACATTTTCTTACAATACATATCACACATTGCTCTTAAATATTTTCTTTGTATGGGAATAGCAAGAAATCACTTACTAGTGGTTTGGACAGTTGCTCAAATTGATTAACATTTATAAATGAGTTTAATCGTTTGTGAAAGGAGCTTAGACCCAGGTGAAGGTCTATCCTTGTCTGTTTGAAATCACTCAGTAATTTCTGTTTATGAAGCAAACACTGCAGATTCTGATGCATGATTCACAAAGAAAGAATGAATTTGAAAGAAGTTTGAGATAGCTAGATAAAATATCCTGAACAGTTTTTACCATTTTTACAAGACTGTCCTTCCTTTCATTTTAAAGCCTCTTGGCTTGTTGCAGAAAAAGAATGACTAACATAAAGTGTCTTTGGTCAAGTATGACACTTAAATATGGTTAGGTTAATGTGAAATTGACAGAAGATATACTGCCAACAAAACACCACTGCATAATTCTTTTACAGTGCATATGCCTGTGATATTAAGTGTTCCTTGTATCATCATTCTGAAGTGTGGTTTCAGACAGTATTTGAGTGATTTTTTTTCCCAAATTTAAAAAAAGAGATGCAATAAAGAAAATGTTTGATTTTCAGGATGTGTATGTCTAAGGTGTAAAATGAGAATACAGTTAAACTTATGAAGAGTCAATATGATAAACCTTGACACATTTGCAGGCAGTGCAGACCAAGATCAGCTGATGTCTAAGCCTGTGGTTTAGACTTCACATTTTGTCATTATTATCACAACAATGCACACACATTACCATATTGTTAACAAAGTTTTCATGAGTAGGCACTAACAATCACTTTCATAAGTCAATAAATCAAACATTTCATATAAAAGTGAATCAAAATTCAGGTTACAAGCTATGGGCATTGTGAATATTATTTAAGCCCTCTCCTACCATAAAGGATGATTCTCTTCCCCAATAGATTGTCTAACAATTGTTCCCATGATCTACTTTTTTCTGAACTTAATACGGTACTGTCACAGTTGAGTTGAATGAAGAAAATAGAAAAAATGACAATTTTGAACTTAGATTTCTTTAGGCCTTAAAATGAATAGATTGATATATAAATGTCTTCTATAAAACAACAGTCTTGTGTGTCATCCTACAACATGGTAAAATTGATATTATAGCTTCTGTTCAATTGGCACATTTTTTAACACATATTTGACTGTTGTTTCTTTGGTGATCATTTTGGATAGGAACATAATGTTGGCAGTCACATTTCTGATTGTTAGTTCTTCCGAGGTCTGGGCACTTCAGATTTTCATGTGAGGAAGCCTTTCAGCTGGCGTGCGGTAGGTCGGTGGTTCTACCCGAGTGCACTATGTGCCTGAAATAGTGTACAGAGGTCCCCCGGGGCCTTCCTCCCCCTGTAATGAGCTGGACGTCGCGATATGACTGAAATACTGTTAAAGCGACATTAAATTCCAAATAAACAAACAAACAAACAAAAAGTTCTTCTGTAACACTGTTGCTGTTAAATTCAATGCTTTACCAACAGCATACACTTAGATGAAAATTACCACTTTCATATTGCAGGTACTGAAAGCTTAAGAGAATGAAAGTTATAATAAATATTTGAGTTATTCTTCTATGAAACTGGTAAGACAAATCTATATAACTTATATGAACTAAGTTTAGATGTACTCGATGAAGATTGTCATTTTCTGTCCCTGATAGGAAAAGTGTCCTGGATATGATATTTTTTCATGGAATATGTCTAAATTAGAGGCTTCATTTGGGGAATGTGTCTCCTGGGTATTATTACTGGTGTTAGACAAAAGCAGAATTTTCTGAGCACACAAACTACTCAGCTTCCTAGAAGCCTGTTTGCATGTTTGTTCAAGGAACTCACGAATCAGTATTCAGCTGAAACCTCCTGAATTATATTGGTCAAAATTAAAACCATCTGTTTTGGTCGAAATAACAACTTGAATTTGATTGGCGAAATTTTAAATGCACCTTGTCAAAATTAAAACACTGTATTGGAATGGTTGAATGACTTTTACCTTATGTTACTGGCCATAATACCCGATAGACATATTTTCACATTGTGATGATAAATAGGGCAGTAGTGCTAAGTACTTAACAAAAAGCTTAAATTGTATTAATAGATTAGTGTAGTAATCCTTAAAAATGCTCACATTTTATTTCCATTATTGCATGGTTAAGCCTATTTGGCAATGTCATATTGATTTAGAAAGGTACTGCACAATCATATGTTACTGCTGAAATGTTTTTATTTCTTCCCTGTGTTATATTAAGTGTGTTTTGAATATGAGTAGTTGAATGTGTTGGCCTCTCTTGATAAGACTTGACTAAATGGAGAATTATCAGTGTGCAAGAACAAGATACTGATATTTCAATGCTGTTCATAGTAAATGCTTCATATCAAGTTTGTATGCCCTCTTCATCTTGTCAGTTTTGAACAATATACTAAAAAAAAACAAAATGAATTGGTTAAGACTCTCCTTGGCTAAATTTGTTTTAAAATCTACTATTTCCATGAAGCAGTGTGCAAGGGTAATTTCCTTTAAGTTAGCCAAGATAGGTTACAATGAGAACAATTTGTAATTAGGACTGGAGATGGAAAACATCTTGGAAATGGATTGATTTGGAAAAAGAATATAACCGTCTAATTATGAGTATTCTTGAGTCAGAAATTCATGCAGGAAGTTTTATTCCCAAGGGTTGATATATTCACTGCCCTAAATTTTAATGGTACTTGTTTTCCCATTTATCAGGAATTAATTTTGCGCTAATGTAAAATGTTCATGTTTAAGGATAGGTAACTCTTATCATTCATAAGGAGGAATGGGAGACAACTTCTTTTCATATATGTATACATGTTTCATAAGCTGCATTCTGGCCATTTATTCATGTTAATTCTGATGTTATGATTTTTGATTTTGTTGCGAGGGCCAAGGAGAGTGTGAGGATTATGCAGCAACTTCTCTAACCTTTTTTTTTGTGCGGTGACGGACTGGCAAATCCTATAGAAATATAGCAAATCTGCCTCTTTATAACAAGATGTACTTGAAAAGGACTTTACCCTGATCAGTTTGCATGCTTATGGTTATAGCCTCAGCTACTGTATGATAATTAAAAAACTTCTATGCTAAAAGTTATCTGTGCCATCTTTGATAAAAACAGAAGTTTTTTGTCTGGCTTAGAACTTCAGTGTTTGCAGAGATTTTGCTTTGGTAAAGTTTGGTACAAGTAAAATCTTATTTAAGCATCTTAAGTAAGGATGTACAATCATTTAAAACAAAAACTCTTAATAATTGTTACTGGCTTGAGCCTCAGTTGATCTTAGCATGCTGTCTGTGCAAGAATAACCAGCCCCAAGTTTATAAAGTTTCTCAAATTAGATTTTCTTGCATATTATTGGTTGAAATGGCCATACAATCAATGCCACCCAGTAAAATCAATTGCTGAGTCCAGAGAATAGTTATAATTCTAGGGCTGGCAGTGTGTGGTTGTAATCATCAAAGATGCATTTTGTTATGACCTGGCTTTTGTATGTTATACTCACTTTTGATTGTATATAATAGTTTGTGTATATAGCCCTGTATCGGTCTTGTATTGAACAAATTGATGCATTTATTTATGTTATATCACTCATTTCTTGTCTTTACCATTACTGTAAATAGGTTCACAAACATATCATGTCGGTTCAGAAAATCAGTATAATACATTCTTTCTTAAGACTGTTGTTATGTACAGCTGTGTGTGTTAAGAGGAATATGTAGTTTTGTTTATGATAGTGGCTGATGTTAACTAAAAGCCAGAAGGAAAACTAATTCATGAAAGCACAAAACAAATTTATTGTCATACGAATCCCTAAATTTGTAAGAAACTGACAGGGCTATGAGATTTCCTGACAGGGAGCCAAGATTTCTGTTGACAAGAGTATTAACAAAGATAACCCCTTTCCAGCTGTATTTAATATAGCCATGAATTTAAGTTTTTGTTTGTTGATTATTCTTCAAATGATAGTTTCAAGCAACGCAATATTGGTTTTAACATATTTTATTAGCAGATAAACAACATCAAATATATACAGTATTATATAATATAAGGATTAAAATGAAAGACATAAAGTCTTATATAGTTTTTTCTCCTAGGCAATATTATATCTGACTGTGACATTGGGCAGATTTTTGAAGGAAAAAATCCAAATCCCAGTATTAAAAATACAGTTGTCAACTATCAGATGAGAATTAGTTTTCAAATAGCAGTAGCAAATTAGATTGCAAGAAATTTATTTTTTAGTCCAGCTCCGAGCCCATTGGCTTTCGATTTGTCAGACCCTATCTAGTTTAATGGACTCATGTGGTTCTGAGGTAAAATTAGGTAGCTTTAATTTAAACCACTGTGCAATATCTTAAAAGGAGATTTTTAAGGGGTTTGACAGAATTTCTATTGCTGGTTCCTTCTAATGGTAATCTAGTTTCTCAGCAAGCCGTTACCACTGTTTACTGAGGACTATCTTTTGATATTTCTGGCATTTCTTCAGATTGCATTTGACACCAAATTCTTTATTTTTAGATTATAGTAATGAAAAAGCTTCAGTCAGTAGGAATGTAGTAACCAAGATGGAAATAAGAATGGCAAATGTGATGTAATCAAGGCAGGTGAATATACATCACAACAGGGTTGTAGTTCAACTAGGGGTACACAATTGAGTGTACCTTATTGCAGTTAATTAAGATGAGTTACTCATATATATCACAGAAACATAATGTGGAATGATTGCACTCTTTTGGTTTCAAATTAATTTTTGCATCTAAAAATATTTTTCCCATCAATTTGTGTGAAACAGAGTGGCAGGTTATCAGATCACTCTAGACCATAACAGGTTATCAGACCAGTCTAGACCATAACAGGTTATCAGAGCAGTCTAGACCATAACAGGTTATCAGACCATGGATTTCATTTGCTGTTTTGTTTGAGAGAATACAAAACAAGAACGTTTATAATGATTATAGGGGAGAGAGAAAGAGTTCACCTGTGCTTGTGTTGATGTGCCTAAAACCAAATTTTCTCATTCATTCATTTGCTCATTAATGAATCAGTTTTATATGCGAATGTAGAATATAACCTCAAATTCTTTTTCTTTTTTCTTTTATTCTTGAGATGAGGTTGTACATGCAATTTTGCAGCAAGGTAAAATATTATCATAATAAGTCTTGCACAGGTAGACCTCGATATCGCAATCCTCTGACGAGCCACTTAATTGTCAAAAATCACAGAGAGTAACCTAATTGAGTATAGTTTTCTTCCGAGGATAAAAATAAACTCTAGGTTCCATTGTAATTTGTTTTCTATACTTTAACCCTTTACTCCACATAAGCACCTTTTGATAACTTTGCAAACAGAGTTGCTAAAAGAACTTTTTCATAACTTTCAGATTTGGTTTTTTCTCTTATCTGAAGTAAAAAAAGTTAAAACTAAATATAGCATATGATGTAATGGTCTAATAAAAAAAAACTATGGAGGAAAGGGTTAAGATATAGATTGTATTGGCCACTTATGTATTAATATCTGTTACTGGAAGTAACTTGTTTTCAGTGTATATCTTTAGCACAAGGTTGGTGGTAAATGTTGATTTCACTTCAGTATTTAATGTCACTGTTAAAACTAGTGCCTTTTGCCAAATCCCAGGATACTGATGGCTTTCTGGACTTTACACAATGCCATGTCATACTTGTAATTTGGGTAGTATTTTATAGACATTGGAAGTAAAAGCCAAAGATTTCATTACTTTCAGTACTGTTTTAAACCAGGTTTTCTGAAGGATAAATCTGGTTATTAGTATGGCAACAGACTGGCAGCTGGGTGGATATCTGGCATGGTAAAGAGTAGCTACCCTAACTTCTTTTGTATAACAAGTTATTATTAGCATCCCAAATGGCATCAGCCATAAAGGGTATTGGGTAGAAAAAGAAATTGATTGTTTTTTATTATCTTTGTGTGTTTTATACATGTAAACTATTACACTAGCTATTGACAGTTCAAGGTGCATAACTTTGATATAGGCCCTTGTGGATAACTTTGATTTTCTAAACTGGATAACTTTGAAATTAGTCAGTTGAATAAATTTGATAAAGCCCCTAGTGTATATATAGGTGGATACTTTTACATATTGTTTATGGCGGATAAAATTGCAAAGCTTGAGTGGAAAAAATATTGTAAAGCCAAGTTGTTGGAATATTCAGCCTGTGCCAGACTGTGGGTGGCTCAGTTTGTTAAAATAGTGCTTTGTTACCTAGTTATGTACAATTTAAATTTCATTTTTTCATTGACAAAGTTAATCATCAGTTATGTAGTTAATTGTCTTTCTGTGTCTATACATATGTATGGATATTCGATTATGTTCATGTTACACTTTTATGATAATGTCCATAGTAATACAACTTATAAATAAAACAGTGCATAAGGCCTGGTATCTTTGTGTTTATTTTTCAAAACCATACAACGAACTCCAAATGTACGCGTATTCAGAAATATTCAGTCAGTCTTCAGCATGTCCAGTTTATATCAGGAAATTTTTACGTGACTCAGCGATTATTAAGTAAGAACATTAACTCTACCAGTAATTTGGTGGAAATTTGACAGGATTACCGATCATTGCATCCCTCGTAATTTGAATGTGTATTTCAAGCTTTAACAAACAGTATTGACCTAAAATATAAATTCATTCTGGTTTTCTTCTCCTGCTAGACCAGTAAATCAAATTTTATCGTGTGTAAGTGTTCAACCCATCAAAGTGATGAAGGAACTAGAATTCTGCAGATGTAGGGTACTTACTGGCTTGGAATACAGAGAGAACCCTCTAGAGTTCCATAACAGTTAACTAATATTTTCCCCACATGCGCGGTGGGAAATGAACTGTACTATTCACGTACATTTTAGAGTAAGTACGCGCGACTGACGGCAAAATGACATTTAAAAAAAAATATGTATCTTTTCTAAAAACCATGTGCACTGAATGCACGCTAATGAAAGCTTTCAACCGATACCCTTTCTGTTGATGGAAACGGTGATGTTAGGTCCTGAGAGTAAAAAAAGTGACATGTCTCGATTTTGAAAACATTAACGAGTACAATTCATGAAAAGTCGATGTTTTCACGTTTTGTTTTTACTTTTGGGACCTAAATACACTGTTTTCAGCGACACCAATGGTGACGATTGAAATCTTTTGTTAGCACACATTCCGTGTACAGCATGGTTGTTAGAATATAAAAGGAAATATTGTTAAAAAATACATTTCATCAACTCGAATCGTGAGCGTATGCCCCAAATTATTCATGAATAGTACGATTGATTCCCCACTGTGAGTATTCTTCGTCATAAGTCAAAATCTCCTATGTAAAACCGTCATCAACATTGTCATAAGTCAAAATCTTTTACGTTAAACCGCAATCAACATTGTGTAGTACATAAGTCAAAATCTATGTAAAACCGTCATCAACATTTTCAAAAATCAAAATCTCCTATGTAAAACCGAAATCAACATTGTCTAGAACATAAATTAAAATCTCCTATGTAATACCGTCACCAACATTATCATAGGTCAAAACCTCGTATGTAAAACCGTCATCAACATTATCATAAGTCAAAATCTTCTATGTTAAACTGTCGTTAACATTGTCTAATACATAAGTCAAAATCTCCTATGTAAAACCGCCATCAACATTGTCATAAGTCAAAATCTTTAATGTTAAACTGTCGTTAAAATTGTCTTATACAATTGTCAAAATCTCCTATGTAAAACCGCCATCAACATTGTCATAAGTCAAAATCTCCTATGTAAAACCGCCATCAACATTGTCATAAGTCAAAATCTTCTATGTTAAAATGTAGTTAACATTGTCAAGTACATAAGTCAAAATCTCCTATGTAAAACCGCCATCAACATTGTCATAAGTCAAAATCTCCTATGTAAAACCGCCATCAACATTGTCATAAGTCAAAATCTTCTATGTTAAAATGTAGTTAACATTGTCAAGTACATAAGTCAAGATCTCCTATGTAAAACCGTTATTTACATTGTCATGAGTCAAAATCTTCTATGTTAAACTGTCGTTAACATTGTCTTATACATAAGTCAAAATCTTCTATGTAAAACCGCCATCAATATTGTCATAAGTCAAAATCTCATTGTAAAACCGTCATCATTATTGCTATAAGTCAAAATCTCCTATGTAACACCGTCATTAACATTGTCTAGTACATAAGTCAAAATCTCCTATCTAAAACCGTCATCAACATTGTCATAAGTCAAAATCTCCTATGTAAAACCTTCATTAACATTGTCTAGTACATAAGTCAAAACCTCCTATGTAAAACCGTCATTAAAATTGCTTGTACATAATTCAAAATCTCCTATGTAAATCGTCAATAACATTGTCATAAGTCAAAATCTCCTATGTAAAACCGTCATCAACATTGTCTAGTACATAATTCAAAATCTCCTATGTAAAGCCTTCATCATTATGGTCTATAGATTGATTGATTGAGTTGGGTTTAAGCGCCGATCAACTTTGTCTAGTACATACGTCAAAATCTTCAATGTAAAACCGTCAATGACATTGTCTAGTACATAAGTCAAAATCTCCTATGTAAAGCCGTCATCAACATTGTCTATTGATTGATTGATTGACTGACTGAGTTGGGTTTAATGGCACCGCGACACTTAACAGGTCATATAGCGCCGATCAACTTTGTCTAGTACATACTCAAAATCTTCAATGTAAAACCGTCAATAACATTGTCTAGTACATACGTCAAAATCTTCAATGTAAAACCGTCTAGTACATAAGTCAAAATCTCCTATGTAAAACCGTCATCAACATTGTCTTGTACAGTTTCTGGCTATGTGAGCACAAAGCTTCATGTAATATTAGTGCCAAGTCAGACTTCGATACCCTATGATTAACATCCTCATCATCATTTCAAAACTATATGTTGATCTATCTGTGTGGCTTTACCGTATCTGTTAACCTGCTATCTTGGATAGCTATAGCATCAGCAGAAATATGTTCAACACCATTTGCAAGATAGATTACCAAAATAACGTATGTCTTGACGTTGGTGAAACGTTTACTGTGACCAATAAACGACTGCAAGTTCAATGTTAAATTGAATAAAGGTTTGATGAAAAAAAAACCACTAAATTTTCATATTTTTTGCCCCATGTGGGCCTGTGGCGTGCTAACGTAGCAAAAGAATTTGACCCACTGCTTAACCCTGGCATGATCGTAATAGGCGACTAACAGGGTTTGAATGTGAATCTGGAGTTTCTGAATCTCTGATTCTCCAGCAGGTATTAAGTTGTTGGATCCATACCCCATATTTTTATCTCGATGTAAATAAGATGTGGATCCAAAAAGTTTTTTCCTGAATGGCGCCATATAACCTACACAGTGTTGCGGTATCGTAAAACCCAACTCAATCATATTTCTTAAATTCCTTCTTCTCTCTCTCTCTCTCTCTCTCTCTCTCCAACCCCCCCCCCCCCACCACCACCACACACACCTCTTACAATATCTATAAGATACTATAAAGTAATAAAGGGATCATTCAAATAGAAACGAGAGGAGAGTTAAGAATATACGATAATATGTGAAGAAGAAGAGAAAAGAGATTTCAGCCCACATGTCTTAAAGTGTGTCTAGCTATATGTATCACACTATTTCAAGCAGTATCTATATGTATCACACCATTCGCTAAGACTGACAATAACAAATAAAACATATTTATAATCGATTTGTAATATAGATAAATGGTTATGCGCGTGCGTTTGTGCGTCTGTTCAAATTGAAGATCACAGAAAAGTATAAGCTATGGTCCATTTCGAAAACGTACAGACGCACGGAAGTTTTGATTTAATTTGATTTTATATATTTTTTCTTTTATTATTTTTTTTTTTTACATAATTGTATAATTGAAAGAGAAAGGTGCGTTAATACGCCTAAACTTTAAACTGCCTCTAGAGGTCAGATTTCTGAAGATAATCGAAGAAATTTGACCTCGTACTAAATACAGTTCGTTACATGTACATATCCTTATGATAAATACGTGTTTTCAAGGAGAAATTATTTTCATCTATTTGTTCGTCGTTTTGGTGAAACATTGTATGCTGATATCTGTATAATTTACAATTTATAAAACAATCACAAACAGACGTGTACATAGTGCGATAGTCTACAACATATTAAGACAAGTGACATACAATTGTCAGCGTGCGTTTTCAGAGAATAAACGGGATAGACAAATAAGAAAAAGTTTTACAGTTAATGTTAATTTCATGAAGATGAACTAAGGAATTATAAGTCAACGTAAGGATAGCAGATCTTATTAATAGTTATTCATATATAAACTGACGTTAAAAAGAAACGCCTCTGAAAAAAATACGTTAATTTCATTATTTTTCTGTTTTTATGAGAAAAGATATAGAGGAGGGTATGAAGTCCTTGTGTAAGATTTTATTATTCGTGATTGGGCAATTGTTTACACTCGTTTATACGGCCATTCCAGATTTAACAATTGATTGTTGATGGCCTTCTCCTTAACCTCCCAAGGTACCCCGTGTAATCTGATCAGGTATATCTAACAGAACTTTGTGAACCGGTATATATAACTACCCGTGTTATTTAAATAAAAATTGTGACTCGGTGAGTTAAATACGACAAACTTATTAACGCCCTGTCCAGTAAGTTCATGGAATAAGAAGACTGTCGCAAATAAACACCCCTCGTCCACTGTATAATGTTCCAAATTTCTTTTTAGAATGACCCGGAAGAATGATATTCGATATTTACCATTTTGTATTTTCTCTAAGCACCTGAGGTAACACGTTAGATTTCGTGTGCAATCATGTGTAACATTTATTGTTCGTACTGTATTAACCGCTATTCTAAACACCAACACTCTATCTGTTTTTCTAATCCGTCCAAGTTCTATTTATAAATTTTCGTACAACAATAAGCCTATGATCACGTAAACTAGATTTCGGTCAACAGAACGAAAAAAGTACACTTTATACCGCCTAGTGGTCGTGAAACATCGCCAAGCAACGTACGTGACGCTACCTATAGTCACGTGACCGACCGGTTAACTCGCATATGAAGTATACATCTCTCGTCGATACCTACATACCCCAGATAGCTGTAGTGATACACGGGTGGACGTGACAATTATTGGATTTTTCAGACAAAAGGAAGACATTTTCGATCAATAAAGTTCTCACAGAAAAATCATCAGAAGAAAAAACTTTCGTCTGTTGGGACAGGGTTTCGTGTGATGAGGGTTTTCAAAACAATGTGAAAGAAAAGTTTCGTTATTGACGTTTTCGCGACAAAAGCGCTGGTTCGCTTGTTGCGCTTTTATAATATTTGTATATTTTACTACTGACCAAAAACTAATTGCTCAAATGATTTATTTGTGCTGAAATGAAAGAAAGTGTATATTTGATAGCAGTGCTGTGTTGTTTTTGGCAGGCCATCGGTAAGTAGGGATTATATATTTTATATCTAACCAAACACACTCTCTCTCTATGCTAATCTCTCCCATAATTATTATTGTGGCTATAAAAATATTGTAACTTTATTTCAATTTGTCTTTTTATCTTCTTCAAAATGCACACTTGTTTCACACATTTATATTCAAGAAAGCCTTATTTAAACTACGATAGGCTTTAGATGGCATACACTGTTATTATGAATCTAATGATGCATTATTCAGTTAATATTTATAAATTAAACTTTGTCCTCATCAAAACTGCCACATATAATTCAGACATTTAAAGCAGTTTCACTGTTTTTTTTAATTGATTGAAATTTTTTGTACTTTCATTCTCATAATATTTTCTGCCATTTTTCTTGCTATAGAAATGTTCAAACATGGTAAATTCACAATTAGACATGACAGAATATGACATCTGATACAGGTCTCCACTGGTGGCTGTGGAAATAAGTATTTTTGCAAAGTCCATCTGAAGATTTCCAGCATATTAAATTTTCAATTAGCAAAAGAGTCATGAGTTAATTCAGTGGGTTTGAGTGTTAATTCTTGTTGGTGAATATGTCATTTCTCAGTGTTAGAACTGCATATATAGACCTGCTTGAACACAGTATGTCTGGTAGTATAGCATTAAACATTAGTTGGATTTAGTGATATAAACACTTAAATCAATACTTTATACACATGTTCATTGTGTCTGTTCATAAAAAGATATTAAAATGGAATATGTAGATATAAGATTTATTTTAATTGCGCAGGTATATAAATCCTTT
>JAULCC010101177.1:0-14170 GCA_032358795.1 Nuttallia obscurata
CACACTACCGGCATTATGTACCTGCTGGTACACCATAATTAGATATCAATTACATGATATTGAAACTGCCACACTACCGGCATTATGTACCTGCTGGTACACCATAATTAGATATCAATTACATGATATTGAAACTGTCACACTACCGGCATTATGTACCTGCTGGTACACCATAATTAGATATCAATTACATGATATTGAAACTGCCACACTACCGGCATTATGTACCTGCTGGTACACCATAATTAGATATCAATTACATGATATTGAAACTGCCACACTACCGGCATTATGTACCTGCTGGTACACAATTATTAGATATCAATTACATGATACTGAAACTGTCACACTACCGGCATTATGTACCTGCTGGTACACCATAATCAGATATCAATTACATTCTACTGAAACTGCCACACTACCGGCATTTTGTACCTGCTGGTACACCATAATTAGATATCAATTACATGATACTGTAACTGCCACACTACCGGACTAAACCTTGGTTTTCTCAAGCAACAAATCCAAAACCATTAACTTAAGAAAGCCTTCGGTAAGAGGTCCGTAAACAATCAACGTTTCACCAAATAGAAATCGGTCGCTTTGAGTAATTAACCCTTAGCCTGCAAAGCGCGAACGTGATAGAATTTGCAAACAGCTTGGATCCAGATTAGACACCGAGTAAAATCAAACTAGTTGTGTGTAGTTGTTGTTGTTGTTTTTATCTTAATTTCTTACAGCTATTTTGTAAATTGTTTTAGTTTTGTTTTTTTAAAAAGAGGATATCTGGTGAGCTTTCACTTTATATAAATTTTATTAGACGAGTCCAGAAATCTTTACAAAGCGAGCCTCTGGCAAGCTTAATAAAGGTTTCAGGACGAGTCTAATAAAATTTCATATAAGGTGAAAACGAATCTGATATTCTTTTTATCACATGACACAACAATAAAAGATGAAAGCTGAAAATTCCATTTAGCTATTTAATGCATGACGTGAACCAAATAACGACGCCATGGTAAATCTATTGATAATCATGAGTAAAAAAAGTAGAATCACGTTTAAGTGGAAAAAGTCTTATCAAACCCCGGTCTAGAATTCGAAGCTGCATAAAACTTAAAACTTTAACTCATAAAAAAACTAAAATTTTAACTTTAGGGCTACGATTAGTTTTATTCTGTAAACTATGCCGCGGATGAATATATAGGTCGGGTAAATCGGTTCTTACATGTAACGTGTCGTTTGTATAAGAAAATACGTGATGATTATATTACATCGGATATAAGCAACGTCATGTGATAAGTGTATGTAGACAATTGATTCAGAACAAATAACTGCCTCACTTTGCTACATCGATATCATTTAACCCACCCCCGAATTGTAAGTCTTCTATTTTTCCTTCGCATCGTTCCGTACATTGATTGACCCCCTGATCATCCATTAAAGAGCCCCTTATCGTGACATGGCGGGGGAATGACGACTTTTCTTGCTTTTATTGCACTTTAACAGATATATGTCGATAGCTACAACTCTACGTCTTAATTATTCCGTATTTTACACCAATGTCATGTCGTTCTGACGGCGGAAACAAATTGGATTGCATGAAATCTGAAATATAAGCTAGATAAAGATTTTATCGACTTGATGTATGAGCCCAGTGCTGACTGTTCGCCCAAACTCGTTTCCAAATTGCCAGTTATGAACATGGTAGTCTTAGAATTTGATACTTTGAGGAAAACAAAGGAGGCGTTCTAACGAGTTTCAGCTTTGTACGATCGGTTAGTCGAATATGAACTGTAGCTGCGAATTGTTTTTGTTAAGTCGGTTTGGTTGCGGTGCTAATACTTATAAAAACATAAGTCGAGGGGTGCTTGAAAAAGGGGCGGGTCGTTACTAATATTTGCGCAACGTATGGCCAATATCATACTGCTTATATCCTATTTGTTGTAGGCTAAAACATAAATGTATGTTTGATGCTGAATAAATTTTGTATTGTATTTATATGCGTATAAATGTATTTACATTTTGTTATTCATCTAAACTATAGATATTCAAAGATCCTGCAAAAGAGTATGCTTAATTAAACTTGTATGAAGAAAGAATCTGGAGGCAACTAAATATAGGATGAAACAATTTAAACTAAAACAAAACTTGGGTGTCAAAAGTATATTCATACATGTGCCAAACTATCAATATTATTAAAATGTAGTTAGTGATTTGAACTCACTGGTACAATATTCAGCATATGGCTTTTGTCTTCGAACAAACAATGTTTTTTTTAAAAAACGTGGGGCCTCCGTGGCCGAGTGGTTATAGTCGTTGAATTGCAATCTCTCAGCCCCTCACCGGTCTGGGTACTTCGGATTTTTCAAATGAGGAAGCCTTCCAGCTGGCTTGCGATGGGTCGGTGGTTCTACCCGGGTGCACTCTGTGCCTGAGATAGTGTACAGTTTCCCCCGGGGTCTTCCTCAACCTGTTATTAGCTGGACGTCGCGATATGACTGGAAAAAAAAACAACGTTATATTCCAAATAAACAAACGAACAAAACAAACAAACGAAAGGCGTCTTCAATTGTCGTATACCTTTGCATTTGGATGTAGACATTATTTCATTTTGTAATGATTTCATTTGATGTATTTCAAGTCTATTAACCCATGCATTACATGCAAATTAATACATGTACGTATAATGTAGATCTATATTTATATAATCTTCATTCATAATGTCATGAATCCACGATACTTCAAACAGATGAGATATTTTTTTGAATCCTGGACATTGATTTTCCATCCTCTTGTTTTTTGTTTTTGTTGTTTATTATTATCAGAATTATTTCGTAATATGATAAATGTTTGATAAAGCTCATGTCACATCGACAAAGTATTGAATGACGTACATACTTCCTGTCACGCCCATTTTAAACAAAAGACTTTACCGTCTAATGCAGGCTGAATCTGGCAAGCATCTTGTAAAAGTATAAACACTCTAGAGACAGGTTTGACACACTGCAATTTAAAATATCTACAAAGTTTTAAATATATTAATCAACGCTGAAAACTCGTCTTATCATCCTTATCAAGCTTCAGTAGAAGATGCTGTATTCATGTTATGTAACTGGGGTTTTCTTTAGTGGTGATGATAACAGCCTTACTCCTGATGCAACATTGAATTACATTGCAACATTATCATATAAATAGCAGTTTTCTAATATGATATTTCCAAACTGTGTTTTATCACATAACGTTGCTTATATCCGGTCTTATATAATCATCACGTATTTTCTTATACAACAACACGTTACATATAAAAACCGATTTACCTGAACTATATATTCATCCGCGGCATAGTTTACAGAATAATAGTTTCTAATGCCTTGAAGTTAAAATTAAGTGTTTTTATTCGTTAAAGTTTTACGTTTTATGCAGCTTCGAATTCTAGACAGGGGTTTGATAGACTTTTTCCACCATAATGTGGATCTACTTTTTTGGCTCATGATTATCAAAAGATTTACCATAGCGTCGTTAGTTGGTAAAAGTCATACATTAAAAATAGCTAAATGGAATTTTCAGCATTCATCTTCTTTTATTGTTGTGTCATGTGATAAAAAGAATATCAGATTCGTTTTACTTTATATAAAATTTTATAAGACTCGTCCTAGAACCTTTATTAAGCCCGCCGGAGGCTCGCTTAATAAATATTCCTGGACTCGTCTAATAAAAATTTATATAAAGTGAAAACTCATCAGATATCCTCTATATATATTTCATAATATATATATATAATATTCATATACATGTAAGTGTTTGATTTGTATAGCATATGTGATTATAAATCCGAAAGGCAGTCACATAGTGCCTATACGTTGGTACATGTATGTAGTTTTTTAAAACCTTAGAAATGTTATCAGTGTTTGGCTGTGGTATATAAGCATGCTTGAAACATACTTTATTGAGAGTGCGTATTGTACGTTCGTGGTCAACACTGGTAGGTAGGCGCTGTCTTCTATACTTCTACATATTTGTCAATTTATCTATTTATTTATTTATACACCTATTTACGATCCAGATGTTACTGCACCACAAAAATGTTTAGCACACATTTAAAATAAAATTAGGCAAGTAGATTTAAATAGAACTACACGTATGTGCTGATAAAATTGTCATCCTCCAATGTCTTTTGTTTTAAACAATATTGTTTTGTTTTGTTTTTATTTGTAAAAGGACTATTTGTATCTGTGCAAGAACGATGCGTACTTCACTGATTTTTGATAAATGTATGTTTAAGTGTCGCTATGTACAGTTTGCCCTGACAGGTCGGACCAGTGACAGACCACAGACGGCTTATCAGTACCGTGATTAAAAACCTCCATTTGCTCTTAAACTTCCATCGAACCGGTTATAAATGTCCAAGTTGTCCAAGCATAATCGTGCTCTGTAAACAAATGTGCGAAAATGATCTTGGTTCAACAAATGGTACATGCCAAATGAAACAGTTATGTCGATCAATTAGATATTAAATGTGGTCTGGCCCAGCATATAGCTATAATGGCCTTTAGGCAACCATGCCACCAATATATTGCTCATCGAATGAGAGAACAAAAACTGAGACTCTCATTCAGGAATTTCAAATAAAAATATTTTAATCAACAACACCTTCACACTTTAAAATCACGTATAGCACGAAGGCAAAGAAAATGCTATCATTATAATCACTTTAAGTTTAAAATTCATTTATATATTATTTATTTTTAAGATCTCAATATTTAGGTGAGTTAACAACACGACCTTTGGTGATAAAAAGTCCCATCCTAATTAGTAAGGATAAACACGTTCTTCATTAACTGAATAATATATATTCGACAACTACGCTGACTTCTGTATGCTTGTTTTCATAAAGCAAGCATATACGATTAACACGTAAGCACCTTGAAGAAAAGTCCCCCACAGACTCAACTAATAGATAAAGCATTTTTTCAACGCGGCTTTGATTCGAAAATCAGATTGAAATCGCTCGGTTTCAGCTGTAATCGAGGGCACGTGATTATTTTTCAGGTATCATTGCTCGGAAATCTAGCGAGGGCTACTGACAGCTAGTGTCGGTGGCCCTTTGATCTTGTTTTTACTTGTCCATAATTAACCGATACATAGGGTAATAATTGATACCGTTATTGAACACGAACCTCTAAAAAATACCCAAGGAAAAATTCCAGTTTCAGAGATATAACATACTGAAAATATGTTTTCTATGCTTTCATTGTTTGGAAATTCAAACGGCAGCTTTTTTTTTATTTTTAACGTTCTTATTTTCCATAAGGGATATGAGATAATGAAGTTGTTGGGTTTTTTTTTCTATATTTTTGCATAAGGGATATTCAATATGTAGATTTATTTTCAACGTTTTACGTTTCCATAAGGGATATGACATAATGAAGTTTGTTTCTATGTTATTTTTACTATAAGAGATATCAATATGTATACTTATTTATTTTCTGTTCAACGTTTGCATAAGGGATATGACGTACTGAAGTTAATTTTCTATATCAAATTTTTTCTGTAAGTGATATTCATCGGTAGATTAGATTTTAAATATTCATTGGTCTATAAGAAATATTACATACAGGTGTTTCATTTTAGATGCTATACTTTTTATGTCAGATATCCGATAGGGGATGAATAGTACATACTAGAAATTTGCTTGCAGCGTCATATGACCTGTGTTATGATGTGTGTGTGTGTGTGTGTGTGTGTGTGTGTGTGTGTGTGTGTGAAATGATAAGGAGTGTCAGATTCTTTTTATCACATGTCATAACAACATGGAAATAAATACCTGTTTAATCAGTATAGTTGGCTGTAATACACTAGTGGTTCTATTACTCTAGAAAACCAAAACCAAAAATAGAGGTTCAGAAGACACACGTACGAAAATAAACATACAGTAGTCTTAACTTTAAAGCTACTCCAGCACTCCAGATATGGCATAGGATATCGAATATCTGAAAACTGTTGCAAATTTTGATATATATTCAGGAAACATGGATGCACAATGATAGGAAGTGCATGTTATTATTACCAAAAAAGCCACTCAACGTTAAAAAATTTACATCTAAAAATTACCCCGTTATAGTCACGATGTAGACTGTTAGCGTGGTTTCAGTGACTTTATGTGAAAAATTCACAATTACTGTAAAGAGTTTCATCCTGAAACATCTTGCATTCATGTTATTTTCATATTTACCAACTTTGGCAGATGTTTTGAAACTTCTGAAATTTTTAAACCAAATCTAGAGTTAAGTCGCTTTAAAACTTAATTAGTTTTACCTTAAGCTGTTTTGTTATCATTTTTAAGGAATTCTTAGTTGTTGTTTTTTTCTAATATAAAGTGTTATACATGTAGTTGGTATGGCAGCCGACTTGCTCTCATGAGGTTATGTGTCTGGGACCAGAAGGAGGCACTTCATGTGACCACGAGTTTAACCTCTAGCTGCTAAAGGCAACCGTGATAGAATTTGCAAACAGCTTGGATCCAGATTAGACACCGAGTAAAACGGCGTCTAATCAGGATCCAAGCTGTTTGACACTCGGCCAATTGTTTCTCCAAATATTCAGCATTTCTGATGAATTTTAAAATCAAGGCAGACGACAGTTTAAGCAGACGACATTTTCTCAGCAGGCTATGGGTTAAACACCCAGTACTGGTTCTTCCAAAGAAGGATTCAAAGGTGGTTTTTTTTTTACCCTTAAGCTTTTAAAATGATCGAGCTTAACCCCTTCACTGCCTTACCCCGTGTTTTAAGTCATATGCAAACAGCTTGTAACTCGGCGTCTCATCCAGAACACTGTTTGACACTCAGCCAATTGTTTTGCCAAAAATTTAGTGAATCTGTACAGTTAAAAAATGAGGCCGACGAAATATTGCGCATGCGCGGTATTGTTCCCGGCAGTGAAGGGGTTAAATATAATAAACACATAAACACAATAAGCTTAACTAATCTGAAGATCAAGGAACAAAATTACTGCAGTTCCAGTAACGGTTGCTAATGGTTATCACATGGCTTATGTGTATCTTGTTTTATCATTATTTATCATTTATTCACCTAAAACAAACAACACAACAATATATTACTGCTTGTATTGTTCACATTCTTGTTTTAAGTAAAAACGCCATCCCTAACATAACCGATATTTTCCTTATGAAAAAAGTCATTTTGCCCCCTTTTTAATGGAGCGATACATTTTATACAGAACGCCATTAAAAAGCATCATCGCAGTGCCACATCACACACGGTGTGTCAATATCATTAACAAAAAATGACAGTGTTTGTTTGTGTTAGGATAATTGATTGTGTCATACAGATTACACCACAAAATTATATGTAACTATCATCGTTACATAAAACCAGGATATAATAAAAAATAAAACAACAAAAACCAATATAAGCTGTGTTTATCAATGTATGTCAAAAAAAAAAAATAAACATGGTACCATAGGAATCGAATATTGCACACTCTTGAATTTTCACCTCTCTCTCTCTCTCTCTCTCTCTCTCTCTCTCTCTCTCTCCTTACATCAAACATCAAAGCCTATATGTCGGACACAAACATATAAATTTTGAGTTACCAGAGACGTGTTAACTCTCAACCTAAAGAGAAGTGTAGCGAAACTTTCATTAAGTGCATACAGGTGTAAATCTTTGATGAATATACATGTACAATTTATAAATATGGACAGCAGATAACATAGCTATTTTTGTGGTTCGTTAAGTTGTAATATAATATATAAACATTTTTGAATGTATATCAATAATGGCTTTACTCTTTTAAATTCTATTACGTTTTAATAACAAATTTAAGGGCGCGGTGGCAAGGTGGATATGGTGTCCGCCTTGCGTTTAGAAGGTTTTGGGTTCGAGCCCCGAAGAGGGCCTCTCTCCTGACCTTCATTTGTTTACACCAAGTGCTGGTTTTAACCAGGAAACGGACTCGAAAGTGTTTCTACAAGCCATAGGCTTTTAACATTATCGAGGTAAAATAAATAGGTTTAAACTAATAGCAAATTACCTTAAAATGGATATTTCATTTGCTCAGCGGAACACTAGTTGTTTAAACGGTAAGCACATTTTAGTTCAAACCGTACACGTTTAGAGAATGTTGAAATATGTTAATGGCTAATTATAGGTTTTAACCCTTTCAGTGCAGGAACCGAATAATTATTACTTTTGCAAACAGTTTGGATCTAGATCAGTCGCCTCAAAATATTGAGTCTCTAGCCCCGTGTTCATAAAGCGTTTTTCGTTTTCAGCTGAGTTTGAGAATGAAACTTAATTTTCATATATATGTGAATTCGATGTTTTAAAGTGAACTTTGAGTTGACAGTGAATATTTTATATTGATTTACAGTCCCAATAACAATGTTACAATGTTACTAAGGTAAAGATTACAAAATAATGATAGAAAACAATTTCAATCTCAAACTCAACTGAGAACGAAAAATGCTTTGTGAACATGGGGCCTGATCTGAGATTCAAACTGTTTGTCACTCAGATTATACTTTATGAAAATTTACTCTGAAAAGGCAAAATTGAGAATTTTTGCAGACGGAACGTTTTCCAGCAGACGACAAATCAGCACTGAGAAGCTTAAATGTGAAGTCAACATAAAATCACAATCGATTTGTGTGTAACAAACAGAATCTTTGTGAATCAATTAGGGTTATTTGCGAAAATTCTCAACGTGTCGAGGAATATTCCAAACCTTTCTCAAAAAGTTCCTTAATTTGGCCTGAAAGGAGATCAATGTAAAAGACTGCCAAACGTACATATCTTCAGATGAATCTGTTTTATTATTGAAATATGCCTTTATTCCTTAAAAAAAAGAAAATTAAAACAAAATCACTAGCTCGTTACTTTAATTTCATTTGTTCGCTGCTATTCACCGGTTGGATTTTTCAAAATTGCATAAGAAATTCATTGAACACCCCGCGACCTCGCAGAGATAAATAAGTTTTTTAAAATTCTATGCACATATTTCGAATATACTCTTCCTCATGAATTAACTCATTACGTTTTATGTTATTTCATTAGTGCCAATATGGTGTACCATCAGGGTCGTAAAGTTTGGGCCGCAATATATAAAGTAAATTATTATTTTTATCATTACTATTGTTTAAATGATAAGAATTATTTTAGTAGAAGTAGTAGAAGTAGTAGTAGTAGAAGAAGCATTAGTATTCAGAATACAAGTGTTTTAATTGCATCATACAGAGTAAACAAGTTTAAAATGTAAAAGAGGCATTCTAACATATGTTCAGGAATCAACACATATTGTGTTTGAGCCGTTTGAATAAGGTTTCCAGTTTCCATCTCAGAAAACTTGTCACAAAAACATTCCTCAAAAATGTGAAATGAACTGATCTAAATGGCAAGATTGAAGAGCTCACAATAAAAAAATCATCGCTTGTAGGTTTTAATTAAAAACAAAAAAGATAATTAGACGTTGCTTACAGCACTGTCGTCATTTTTCACAAGATGGATGTAAGAATGGCTATATACAGTTTGACAGGAAAATGGTTCTCGGCCAGTTATAATTGGTAGCTAAAGTCCTGAGACAGAAGTCTGGGATTTTACTCATCCCTAATTGCACAGATTGGGAGTTGATTTACAGAGAAATAAAGCCAGTATGCCAGTCCAATATTGATGTCACGTGACTAAATGGAGGCGCCACCTGGTGCGTTGACAGAAACGGAAACGTAATTGCAACAATTAGCAGGTTCTAAATATTTGAAAATCTCTCTTCGCCACCATTTATGTTGTTTTTCCTACGTAAATATATCATCACTTTCACAATCTGTGCGCAGACGATTACTTATAAATGAACCTTGGCGCGCGAATATGACTTTAACAGTTTTACGCTATTTGTTTACAAAGACCGTACAGAATCCGATCGCATTTTTACATTGAAGTTGGGAGAATCGTTGCACGCTTCATTACAAAGCAAGCACTTGTCGTAACGAAAATACTAAATCATACCCCATGCCTTTTCAGGACAAAAACGATAAAAAAGAAGTTTCACAGTGGCGTGGTGGGGATGGATGGATTATGGTCGTTTGAAAAATGCCCTGTGGTGAGAATATTTGCGATCTCCCGTGACGCAATTGTGCGTTTGTACCCCGGTCCCATGTGAACAGATTCCCGGCTCTTGTGTCCATCGAAGGATTCGGACAGGAAAAGTAATGATTGCTTCATATCTCCCTAGACACAACCATACTTTTACTGCCTAATCTCTTGGCAACGAAATTAATTGTTCATGTTCAAAAGTCAGTGTTTATAGGTAGTGTTTTGTACATCATTAGTATTGTTGTTATTATGGGAATATCAGTTTCAGCAGAAATGAGTTCCAGTCGCTGAATGTTAATACATCCAGCAGTATAATGCGGTGATTTTTTGCACATTCTGAATCGAATGGTTTTGTTCTTATATATTTTTGTTTCATTAATATTTTCTCATAAACAAACAAAGGTGTGTGTTCAATATACATTAAAGCTATAGCAACAGCTGGTTAATTCGAATGCGTGATCATGTTCGTAAACCGATTCTCATTAGCAGCTTATTCTACATGTACATGTACGTTCGGTGATCTTCTACACTTGTTAAGGGGCCTCCGTGGCCGACTGGTTACAGTCACTGACCTGCAATCTCTCAGTCCCTCACCGCTGTGGGTTCGAATCCCGGTCTGGGCACTTCGGATTTTTCAAGTGAGAAAGCCTTCCAGCCGGCTTGCGGTAGGTCGGTGGTTCTACCCGGGTGCGCTCTGTGCCTGAAATAGTGTACAGAGGTCCCTCGGGGTCTTCCTACACCTGTTATGAGCTGGACGTCGTGATATGACTGAAATACTGTTAAAGCGACGTTAAATTCCAAAAACAAACAAAACAAAAACATTTGTCAACTTCTACAGCTAGTTTAGGAACTCCTGAAGATTTTTTTATAATTTGCTTCAACACGTTGGGATTTTTTCAAGTTGATCGAATTTGTTAATGAGTTTTTATGTTACAAATCAACTTTTACCACTTGTAAATGCTGTAGGCCTGATTGGTATTTAGCCAGATCCAGAATCTAACTAAACCAAATTACAAATTAGAACTCTAATCTTGCTGAGCCAATTCTGGATCTGGCTAGACCAATTTAGAATCATGTTACTGTATTAATACAATCGATTTTAACTTTATTATTTTAGCATATATGTCAATAAAGATACATTTTGCTTATATAGAAATTAAATGCATGTATTTAAATAAAGTAAATCAAAAGAAGTATTCATATATATTTTAATATGTGAACATTATGTCCATTTTTAATATGTTTTGTTTGGGTGTTTTATTGTTTATTTGTTGTAGTTGTTGTTGTTTTGTTGTTGTAGTTGTTTTTGAAAATCTCATTTTTTTGCCAGGTGATATATAAATTTGATCATGTTACTTCTTGTGTAATGAGAAAAATTTGGGTTTATGATACAGAATAACAAAACTTGCGTCTTCGAATCTATGAAACATGATAACTAAAATTTACTTTGACGAACTCAAGTAGGTGTTAACAGCACGTCTTAACTTATATGTATAACCAAGAATTCTAACAGACATATCAAGTTATTAACTGCTCAATGCTTTTTATGTCTAAGATTATAATCATTATTTTTACAAAATTGTTCTTGAATTAAATTTTGCAAACAGTTTCTGAAATAGTTGAATCTGGAATTTAGCTTCTAAAGGACAAATTAGGTGTGATTTTAAATACTTTTATTATTTCAAACCTGAACAGTTGTTTCAATCATAAAACATTTATAGAGCAATAATTCATCATGCTGAGGTTTACCCACCCACTCAGTTAAAAAGTTTGTTGTTGTCTGTTATTCATGCAATAATATGTTTTGTAATCATGGGTCATATGCGAGAATTAAAAATGTTAGTTGAAAATACAAAGTCTTCTTTAGATTTATACTATTGTAAGATTTAATTCCAATGTTAACAAAATACATACTTGAGTGAATTATGCTAAACTAATATAGTAAATTATTATTATTTCTTTATAGTAATAATATTCTACTGTGGACAAGCTAGATTCAGAATTAGCCTAGCCATATCAGAACTCTAATTTGGTCTAGCCACATCAGAACTCTAATTTGGTCTAGCCCGATTCCGAATCTGGCTAAGTTCCAATCTGAACTACAACATAATTATACATTCGCATTAATGTTTTTAACATTATACTGGCCCTGCACTCAAAAAGCAGTTTTCCGTCTCAGCTGAGTTTGAGACTGAAATTGTTTCATGCAGTGGGTTTTTGTGTGTAATATTAACCTAAACAACAAGATAAAATTCGTATTCAGACTGAAAATCAGTACAAATATTCACTACCAACCCAAAGTTCATTTATAAACATCCAAAGCAGATAAATATTACAGAATAGTTTCATTCTCAAACTCAGCTGAGACCGAAAAATACTTTGTGAACATGGGTCCTTGTTTTATTTTGACTTAATATTTAAAACCCATGTAGTCATCATGCCCATATTGCAACATTTCCTGGACGTGAACTGTTTGAACTGACTTGGGGTTACCGTGTCAACTAGGGTTCCGATTATGTAATGCAATATGTATAATAAATATTGGAAGCGGATTCTTGTTACATGTAATCAAAGTCCTGAAGATACTGGTTTTGTTCGGTACGTGATTATCCTGAAAATGTTGCCTGTATCATAGTTGTTGGCACATGAGAAGTATGAACACATCTGCGCTAACTAAATCAGCTGAAAATCTTTTCTAAATAAAGGTGTTTTTCTTATGTGTCATTTTGAATCCATTTCTCACAAACAAATAATTTCCAGATTAAAAAGAATGTGGCATGGCTAAGTTTTACCACAGAGACCTGGCTAAAACAAACTTAATTCTACCTAATAATTTACTATTGGTGACCATTTGAAAAAAATATCTGGTAGTATCTTAGTATTCTCCGTGTGAAGTGTCATCAAGTTCTTTTCTGTAGTTTCAGATATTTTGTTTAAAGAAATTGTTAACTGAAGAAAAGAGGTTTGACAACACATTTGTAACCTCGTTTGGTCCTTCGGTCCTATTGAGCTCTAACCTATCATTACTCTGACCATAGAACAACATAAATTATGCAAATATTAATGAATGCAGTAATATACAAAGGCTGTTGCCAAACAGAAAATGTGGCTAAACATATTGGATACATGTTTTTTACAGATATATACACTCAATGTGCACGATATAATGTAACCCTCAATTTCTAACACGGGGCTTCAAATGAACTCAAGTGCATTAAAGTGATTAAAACCCACAATAGACCATTCTGAAGTCAGCTGAGGTAGGAAAAAAACATAAAAACAAAACATCTGGTGTAAAGAGAAATGAAAATAAAATATGTGAAATCTGGTTAAACTTTGCCATAGCAGTAAACGAGTTGATGAAACATAATATACTATGAAACACTGAAATAAAATGAAACCGACACAAGAAAAATAAACAGATATAAGGAGTTCAAATAAATTTTTAAAAAAATGGAAAAGAAATCGAAACTAAGCAAAGAAAATGCAGATATAAAATATAATAAAACTTGTTTTAAATAAGCAAAATATTCCCCTCCCCCCTCACTTAGGAAAGTCAGTAAGGATACGTGATTTCTGAAAACCGAACAACAAAAATTGAAAGCAGGATTGATAAAAAGTTCTGTCTGTGAATGACTCAAGGTATAAAGATTAAAATTTGTAATAGTTAAACATGAAATGTGTTCCCCCACCCCCTCCTGTTTATTGTAGATCACGTAGCTGTGTATGCTTTGAATCAACACCAGTATAAAATTCGTATAGTAGGAAACCAACTTAATCGTCCGGCGGATGCGTTATGTTCACATTCTGTAACGATTGTGCTACGTCTAAGCCAAAATGTACCACGTGTTGTACCATGTTCCTGTCACGTATTTCCTACGTTGAAGCCACGCTGTTCTATGTGTTGTACCACCATCCTGCCACCTAACTCCCACACTGTAGCCACGCTGTTCTACGTGCTGTACCACGTTTCTGTCACGTATTTCCCACACTGTAGCCACGCTGTTCTACGTGCTGTACCACGTTTCTGTCACGTATTTCCCACACTGTAGCCACGCTGT